>JAADXN010000003.1:0-145765 GCA_023337875.1 Pythium apleroticum | reverse complement strand
CCCCCCCCCCCCCCCCTGCATTCGCCACACAGAGCCGCCCTCCTTCCTGTGGGTGTGAGATCTCCACACTTCGCGCTTTGCCTTTCGATTTTCGATTGAAGCTCCGAGCTTCACCTTCATCTTCGCCTTCGCCACCTGCATCTTCACCTGCGCAGGCGCCGTGTCCCAGCCACGCGCGCTCCAGTCGTCGTCGTCGTTCTTCTAAATCTCCAGCGCCGCCCTGTGACGTACGTACGGTGTACTTTACGTCCGCTCGTCCGTCCGTCCATCCATCCGTCCGTCTCGCCGGCACATTCCAATCGACCGCGTCGACGCCCCACCGCCTCTCAGCCACACACTCACTCCATGCCCAGTAGCAAAATGGGCAGCTTGAACGGCGCGCTCTCTTCCTCCTCCTCCGCGGCGCACGAGCAGACGCCGCTCGTGCTCGCGTCGCCTCGCAAGAAGACGAGCTTCTCCGCCGACGACGCCAAGGTCTCGCTCACGCCGCGCTCGCCGCTTCGACGCGCTCCGACGTGGCAGTTCTGGGCGGCCACGGCGGCGTCCCACCGCTTCTACCTGCTGCTGCTCATGAGCTGCATCCCGTTCGGCGGCCACTTCGTCAAGAACGGCATGTCCTCGCTTGAGCCGCTCATGCTGCAGGACCCGGACTTCCCGCTCTCCAACACCATGTACGGCGCGCTGATCTCGGCCGTGTCCGTGCCCAACATGTTCATCCCGCTGTTCGGCGGCCGCCTGCTCGACAAGAGCGGCCACCGCAGCATCAAGTTCTTCCTCGTGTGGATCTGCATCGGCCAGGCCATCTTCGCCATCGGCATGGAGCTGCGGCTCTTTTGGCTCGCGCTCTTTGGCCGCGTGTTCTTTGGCGTTGGCGAAGGCAGCGTCGTCGTGGGCGCGCGCGTGTTCATCGCCCACTGGTTCCGCAACAAGGAGCTCACGTTCGCCATGGGCGTGGCCGTGGCTGTCACGAACCTGTCCAAGATGCTGGCCAAGGCCACGGTCGCGCCGGTCGCGCTGTACTTTGGCGGCTACGTGCAGGCGCTGTGGTACGGCGTCGTGATCTGTCTCGTGTCCGTGGTCGTGGGTGTGGTCGTTGTCAAGTACACGACGCGTCTCCAGAACCTCGTGGACGACCGCGTGCAGCACGACGAGCCGCTGGACGAAGGGCTCGGCTGGCTCAAGGAGTACGCCGACGGCAAGCGCCGCAAGCGCCAGCTTCTCATGCGCATGCCGCACCTCAACCACGAGCAGGTCTCGTGCGAGTCCGTGCAAGAGTTCTCGCCCATGTTCTGGACCATTGCGATCCTCCACGTCGTGTTCGTCACGGTGTTCCACCTCTTCCAGAACGTCTCGAGCAGCTACCTGAACGAACGCTACGGCTTCTCGGTCGTCAAGTCGGGCTTCGTGAGCGCCGTGTCCCACACGTTCGTGGTCTTCGCGCCGTTTATCGGCCTCTTCATCGACCAGTTCGGCGGACGCATGTACTGGATCGTGGCCTCGGCGCTGCTGTCGATCCTCGCGTACGGACTCATGATCTTCACGGAGATCACGCCGCTCGTGTCGATGCTCATGATCTCGGTGTGTCTGTCGTTCACGCCGACCATTCTCATGGCTGCGATTCCGAGCTCCGTGAGCCGCCGCAGCTTCGGCGCGGCCTTTGGCATCGTGGAGATCACGGACGCCGTCGGTGCGTCGGTGGGCAACCTGCTCATCGGCTACCTGCGCGACAAGACGGGCAGCTACGATCTCGACATGTTCGTGCTGCTGACGATGGCGATCATGACGTTCGTGCTCAGTGTCGCGCTCGTGATGCAGGACAAGCAGCACGGTGGCGTGCTCAGCGCGCCGAGCTCGCGACGCCGCACGCTGTCGATGGGCGATGACGAGCCCATTGCGCCGCTGGTGATGAGGGACAGTAGCGGCAGCGAGCCGGGCCACGAAGACAGCCCGCCACGCGACCAGCGAAGACAGCAGCAGCCGGCGACCACCAACTACCAGTCCACGGCCAACGTGGTCTAGGCCGTGAGTGCTGCTTCGCAAAACCTTAGATAGCTCAGCTCGTGTGTACTACTTTACTGCTCTACGCTCCCCTGCATGTTAGATTGACGAACCGAACGAAATACAACCACCAACCTTGTACTCTCGCCAGCGCCTTCGGTTGATCAGTAGGAAGGAAGTTGGTGGTGCATGGCGAACACGAGCTTCTGGCGGAGAACGGCGGCACTCGAGTACTCGGGCAAGTGGAGGCGACTGGCGTGGGGCTGGATGACGTCCACGACAGGGAAGCACGCGTCTGGGTGGGCGAGTGCGTCAGGGAGCGGGTCAGCCAGTTCCAGCGTGAGCTCTTCCCGCGGAGGGGACTCGACGGACAGCATGCGACGCTTCCAGGTCTCAATGGGGTCATCGCTCCAGTCGTCGACGGAGCCTGTCGGAGCACTGGCCTTGCCGCGCAGGAACTGGATCAACACGCGTCTCTCGAGGCTGGAAAAGCTGCGGACCACCTTCCAGAAGGAGCGGTGGTGGCTGGCGTCGGGGTCGAAGATCGCGTACTGGTGGAGTCGTTCGATGGCAAAGACGTCCGTGTCCGAGAGCCGACTGCGTAAGCTCTCAGGGGAGGAAAGCTGTAGGCACTCGTAGGGAATGATCGAGCAGAGACCGTCGCGAACCGCTCGGATCGCCATCGCACGTCCATTGCGCAGCCTCTCTTCGGCACTCAAAGCGAGGGCACTACTGTCTTGGTCGTCGCCGTCTTTTAGCAGCGTCTCCCAGAAGTTGAGAGTGAAAAACTGTAGCGGGACGAGAGACCGAGACCTCCACACCACGCCAAATAGCTGACCGACTTGGAAAAACCACAACAGAGCTTCGTCCACGCGGATTTCACTGCGAGAAGCATACTCGGGCAGGACTAAGTGAGCATTCACGTCCAATTGAGGGCGCTGTGGAAGCGCGTCCCAGTCTTCACACTTGGAGGCTGCTGGAGGAGAAGCAACCGGTACAAACAGTGGGAACGCCGGCGACTGGATCTCCATGAAGACATCGTCCAGGAGCTTGAGGTACTGGGATGCTTGATCGATTGAAACGTCTTGCGCGTGAATGGTGTCCCCAGACTCAGTTTGGACGACGTGGAACGTCCGTGAGATGCCAGACGCGTCACCCAAGGCGATGAATTCACGACGCAGCTCGTGAGGAGATGCACTCGCGATCTGCTTCGACAACTGCATAAATCGTGTGGCCGCACGACGTTCCTTTGTCCGGGGGATCAGCCAAACGCGGACTTGTGTGGCCTCATGCTCCCAGAAAGGAGGCTCTAGATTACCCCCGGAAGTACCAGCAGCCGGTTGGATTTGGATGCGAAGCATGTCCTTCGGCTCGCTCTGCGCCGCGTCTTCGGCACCCAGATCGGAGGCCTTCGAATCGGTTGATGAGGGCGTTAATGTCGGCGTGGCAGTGCGCCGAACGGCCTCGGAGATGAGCTTCTCACGCTGGCTGGCGAATAAAAGTGCACACAGCGATCGGAGAACATCCCATCGACGCACCACAGTCTCACCTTGGTCACCGACAGAACTGGGAAGGCTCACTGTATCCCACGGTACGCCGATGCTTGCAGCCAGTCCCGCCGCTGCTTGTAGGAGACTGCGGGGGTCTTCCTCAGACGGCGTTGAGTTGCACAGGAGGCTCAGGCTGTGCTGCCACTGCGTTGTGGATCCTGAGTTGGGCGCCAGGAAGAGACGAATCACCCCGTATGCATGCTGATTGATATCGAACAGCACAGCCAAGCGCATGAGCAGATCGTCTTGCTGCAGGAGCTGGATATCTGGACCAGTGATGGCTTCTCGGAAAGTGTCGACCATATCGTGAAGCACAAGCGCACTGGATACATCGGCAAACGTCAGTTGGTGCGGAGAGCTGAGTCCGCGGTGGCCGACGAGCGCGTCCACCAAAGTCAACAGGCCGACATCCAGCTTCTCGCTCGAGAGCTTGTGCTGAGCTTCCAAGAACGCTTCCTTCATCGTGTCTGATCCTGTCGTCGTCTGCTGGGACGTAGAACCCTCACTTATGGATTTGGCTGCTTCGCAATTCACCTCCACTTCGTCCTCAGCTGCGGTTTCAGATACAGCAGGGAGCCGTCGAGCACGATGCACAGGGTAGTCTTCTGGAGAAGCCAGCATCTCTCGGCACGTGCGCAGGCTCCAACTTCCAACACAGAGGGCTTTGCCGCCACCGTTGTTATCGGGGCCATCCAATACTTCGTACCACAACTCGTGCTTCGCAACACCAAGTACGACACAATGGCCGCGGCTAGTGAAGATTGTGTCGCCTGGGCCAAGATCAAAGACGCTCGTCACGCTGTCACAGCTTGCGTCGATCTGGATGATGTTGCAGAGAGCCATTTCCCGCCAACAAAGTTCGGCGTTCTTCCACTTGCGCCAGATTTCAAAGGCCGCATCAGCCGTTGACGGACTTGGACACAACGCAGAGAAGCTGATGGCAAGTCGAGCCGAGTCGACCAGCTCCATCACTGACGAGAACTGTGGCCGCTGGCGACTGGCCACGGCTGTGGAGGACGAGGTCGACGGCGGCACGATGATCGTGAGCTGGTCGTCCTTGTTGTACAGCGACACAGCAGGGTACCACATGTGATCTGAGTGGCCAGAGCCACCAGCGTCTGCGCTGCTGCCGCCGACGTGCAGATTCGTCGCTGCGACGCCCAGGAACTCGCCATTGCGGCTGTAGGCGAGCGTGCGGGCGTTGCAGTCAAGAGCGACTTGGATGAGATCGCCCTGCTTGAAGATCTCGCCATAGGACTGGAGCTTGCTCTTGTTGTGCCACACCGCCTTGTTGGCGAGGAACCCGTAGCCGTATGGGTCACTGCCGATGTAGTTATCCAAACTCGCATCGGCCGTGCAGATACCAATGAATATGTTCTTGGACACGCACGAATCGATCCGCACGTGCCAGTGGTGCACGCCTTCGTCAAACGCAACGCTCGCTCGAACGGTATTCCACTTCTTGTTCACGAGGTTCTTGACTGTGCGGTTGCGGTTCGACAACATCAGGTTCTTGCCGCAAGCTTCACTGCTGAGCTCAAAAACCTGTTCGAGAGGCGTTCGAATTTGCGTCTCACAGACGTCGACAGTCGTGGCTTCGGACAAAGTCGAGTCAAGCTCACTGGCATCCGCGTGGTTTTCGAGGGTTGCCGACTTGACGAGGCGGATGATGTACGACGAGTCCGGAGCCAAATGACGCAGCACGAGCGAGCCACTTGGTGGCAACAGGTGCGGGATACCTGCGAGGAGACTGCTCTGGTGCCAAGTCGAAGAGGATGTAGAGCTCACTCGCGGAATGCGGTCGGATGTGGGCACAATTTCGAGTGATAAGTGCGAGCTCGTCAGAGGAGTCGGTGGGGACGCTTTGTCTTCGTCTCCTTCGAGCGTACCCGTTGTTTTGGGAGCGACTTCTTCGGGGCAGGTCCACGATATCGTAGCGTACGTTGGAGCGAGCTGTTCCATGTGGAGTCGCATCAGAGTTCCTGGTGTAGTTTGCTGGGGAGTTGGAGTCGGCGGCGGTACATGCTTGAGTGCTATTTCCCACAGCGCTGTAGTGACGACACTGAGTGATGACGAGCGAGTGAGGTCCTTGCATAGCATTTGAGCTAACCGCTCGACGAGATACTCCAAGGGAACGAGGCAACTCGGCACGGTAGCTGCGTTGCCGGCTCCCTGTGTAAGCGTGTGGATTTCCATGGAGATCTTGAGCAAGTGGAAGGCTGCTGTTCGCCATGGTAGGTAAACACCAGAAGATGACGCAGCGAGCTTGGTCAGATCTTCGATAAACCTCGGCGACAAGAACGTCGTCACGACGTCCAAATACATCTCGCCACTTGGGCAAGTCGGCGCTGTGATCGAAGACGCTGAAGAGAGTGACTGTTGCACCATTGTGAAAATCCACAGCGTCCATCGAGCGTTCATGGTGAGCGCTATGATCTTGGATGGAGACTCTTCTTGACGGCTAGATCGTGCCAATCGGAAGCGAGTAACGACTCGTGCAGCTTTCGTCGTCTGCGAACGAACTTCTTTGAGGAACATTTGCAGCAGAGGCAGCTCATTTGTGTCGGATCGGAGCGATGTCTCGCACTTTAACAGCTTCATGATACCACGGCCAAGTCGTGTAGCTTGTGAGGAAGCATCTGCTCGGCTTGCCACCGCGGGCAGCTCCCGTACATGAAGCTGAAGTTGGGTCCGAAGGAAACAGCAGAGATCAGCCCGGCTTTTGGTGATCCATTGGACCACAACTGGATACACGAGTCCTGCGTCGCTGATTTCATCGAAGAGAACCGACTGAGCGATGAGGCGAGTGTAGCACAATCCAAGCACTGACTGAGCCACGACGCACGCTGGTACCAAGTCTTCTTCATCAACAGCTGAACGAGCAGGTCCTCGCTGAGTCAGCTCATCTTTCGATTTGGAAGAGTCACCTTCGTTGCTCCCAAAAAGCTCCTGGCGAAGCGACTTCTCAACTGCGGTCGTATAGCACTGATGGGTGGATACAGAAGTGAGCTTCAGTGCGTCTCCCTCCTCCACTTCGAGATCGTCATCCTCATCGTCATCCATCTCTGACGACAGGAAGGGATTCGCATGCAATGGCTGCTCACGCCGGCTCACCGCATTGGTCGGCCTCGGTCTCTCAGGCGATAAGTTCAGATCGCGATTACGAGTTTGCTGCTCCGTGTGGGGGCGACCATCTCGTGTAGGACTGAGCGAAAGAGGGATCATCCTGCGGCCACCACCCACGACTGAAGTGGTCGACGTCACCAGAGAAAGATCATGTTGTGCTCGACGAGGGGCTAGTGCCGTGGACGACTCCCAGCTGGGTTTGTCAAGCCCGCCGTCACCATATCGAGAGACGTCGGAGTGTGACCGGAGCACAGAAGAAGTTGCTTCCTTCTCCATTTGCTCAAGAATCCACGACACCGCACCAGTGTCATTGCTTGTGAATGAGGTCTCTTGTGCACATCGCACCGCCCAGGAGCGAGGAAAACCCAGATTCACCAGGCCGTCGATCAGAGTTGCTTGCCGATTTCCTGATTCATCGTCATGGCTTCGACCATTGTCTTGATCATCATCTTCGGACTCGCCCCGATGCGGGTCGTGGCTCCCGACACGAGGATTAGGAAGGATGCTGCTCGAATCCGTGGAATATGAATCTTCCATCGCGCCCGGAAGATGATGCGATTGGGTTCGCTCATCACGATGGTAAATGCTGATGGTCTCAGCTGGGAACTTACCAGACAGAGGTTCTCGAACGTCAATCGCTTGGTCGTTTGCGTCGATTTCCTCGTCACTGGCATCGCCATTGTCAACCACCACGTCCCTGTCACCGTCTCCATCGCTCGTATCCTGCTCATCTTCGAAAATACTCGTCGTCTCAATCTCTGCAAGCTCCTCTGGCGCATCTTGCATGGCGAATACCACAGGCTGAAGTCGCTTCTGATCGAGGGGCGACTGCAAAGCCGGTAGCTGCAGTAGCTCTTGAGTACAGAGAGGACTCCCATCGTCATGACGGCCAAAGTTGAAGCGTACTCTTTGGTCGGCATTGAGTGACACAGCAGGATGCATCATTGTTGTCGCCATCAATGGGAGATTGGCGAATGCGATGCCCAGGAACTTGCGGTTCAAGAAGTAGCTGAGCTCCATACGGTCTGTATCTAGCAGCACGCCAACCAAGTCTCCCGCCTGCCACGGTTCTCCGTACTCGACCGAGCTGACGTTCCACTTCTTGCACCGGTAGCCATCGAATGCCCAGCTATTTGCCTGGTCACCCACACCTTGACCTTGAACAGCGTCCGCAACGAACTCGCTGTCAACATATCCGACTTGCATCAAGCCATCAGTGAGCACTTGCACTTCATAGTACCAGAGCCCAGAATTGGCCGAGATCGCCACCCGGCCCAGACGCACTGTCGGAAAGTGCTGGACAGCTTGGACAGTCAAATCTCGAATCAGTACGTCGCCTCCGAGGGCTTCTAGTAGAGAAGGACGGCTTGAATGTTGGCGCCATGGCGCAGGCAGCTCGATGTCCGGGATACCTTCTTTGAAACGTTGCTGCTGGTGCCCAAGCCTGGATGTGAGTTCCCACGCGAGTACTTCAATCTCGTCTTGAACTCTTAAATTGTGACGTCCGTTCGATCTCGCCTTCCACCCCGCTAAGGAAGCCAATAGATATCGTACGGAGCGTAGCTTGAGGGCTTGAGTCGCGTCGGGGCCGAGCTTATGGCGAACAATGCCACTCACTGGCATAACACAGAGGTCGAGAAGTGCCGCTGTTGCAGTTGAGTCGCCGAGTAGCGAAGCGTGCCACGCACGATCAGTTTCGCCACGTGTCATGGCGTGATACGCCATCGTTCGAAGTGCCTTCACTTGTAACTCGAGGATCCTCAACTGGCGGGAATCGCCTGATAGCGTCGTTTTACCTCTGCTTTTGCCAGCGTCTGCAACGAGGAAAAAACGATGCGCTTCACCGAGTAGTTGCAAGCAGAACTTGCGCATAATGGTCGACCACTGACTGTCGCCTTCTTGGATGATGCTGGGCACAGTCGTCCACGCAGCGTTTAGATCTGCCCACCGCATAGCCTTCAAGGTTGGTGCCTTCGTCACAAAGCTGAGCTTGAGATTATTCATGAACAGTTCGCTGTGCCCAGCACTGATCAGGATCGACACAACGGCGGAATTTGTCGGTCCATCATCCGTGGGCGATCGATCTTGGAGCTGAACTGCAGTTTCATCCAAGAGCTGAAGAAAGAATGGCCGCCACATCGATGAAGCGAGTAACGTCTGCAAGAGGTGGATAATGGACGCCTCGACTGCGTCACAGCCTCGGAACATCGGATCGTGACATGTTGAGTTGTGGGGTCCACTCGTCTCGCTCTTCGTGATACCGTGCTGTGCGAACAGCCCGTTCATCGCGGCTTGGGAGGCGACAACAGCTCCAGATTGGATACCTGCCCGAGATCCTAACGCGTAGAGCTTCGTGAGGTGCGTTCGTAAATCAACTGAGCTTGCACGGCCTGGCTGCAGGCATGCAATAACTGATTCCAATGTGTGACGGGTAGGCTGCCGACAATGCGGCCACGCCAGAAGCCGCTTGAGTACCTCGGTTGCAAGTAAAGCAGCTTCATAGGCGCTTTCTCTCCGACACTGCTGCACCACCCGAAGGAGAATCTCGATCAAACTGTTGATGATCTCCGATACGTTTGCTGTCACCACCGGAATGGGAGTTGTATCGAGCGGCGTCACCGACAACAGTTTGTGCAACAGCCGAAGGTTTCTAAGCAGATTCTGCTCAACGTCAAACTCGTGCTTAACGTGGAGAAACGTCGGCTCTTGGTCGTGCAGAACTCGAGCAGATACTGCATCGATGGGGGTCGTATATACCCACAGATCATCGATCAAGGCAGAAATGCCTGTAATTGGGTCTTGAGGTGGTGATAGTGATGCCGAAGGTTGCTCGTTTGGTTGCAGGGTGGTGATACCAAGCAATTCTTGAAAGGCCCCACTCAGAGAGCCACCACACACGACTTGCGTTCGGGCGCTGAGCTGACCCAAGGAAAGTCCACTTGGCATACAATTGCCAGCACGTGCCAATTCGGTTGGCAATTGCCGACACGGACAAAGTTTCCCGTTGACGTACAGCACAGATTTCAGTTCATCAACTGAGACCGCGATGTGGAGCCACTGCCGATGTTGGAATCCGTCCTCAGACAGCACGGTCAGCCACTGCGGAGCTGGGGTTCCATCGATAGCAACATCGACAGAATATCCGATTCGGTAGCGTCCTTCATTGCTCTCGTCTGCCGCTGCAAAGACGACCAAGCGCATGCGATCAGTTGATTCGACTTCGATCGCCTGGTTGGATCCCGTAAATGCCGCGCTCTCGTGAAGGCGGTCGGTCATGCAGCCAAGTGTCACGACGTTCGTCAGATGCAGTGATCTCGAGGCCGATGGTGATGATGTTGTGGCTTGAGTCTCATCGAGATGCATCCACAGCGATACTGCGTGAATGGGCGGATGAAATTGGTTCTGTGGAGCGCTTGGAATTCGAAGCGTTTTCAAAATGTGGCTCCGCGCAATAGATATGCTGAGGGGGCTCGCAAGAAGAAATGCCGCCGTTGCTTGGGAATACTCCTGCTCGCGCCGTTCTCCTCGATTGAGTGGTGATAGAACGTTTAGTGTCTCCTCGTACTTCTTGACGGCACGCTGGAGCGATTCCACCAGGAAGTCATAACATAACTTCGTCGATTCTGATGCGGAGATGTCGGGACGCTGGGTTGGCGCCGTTTGGCCTCGAGGAGGGCATGATCCTGGCGACTTGGCAGCGTCACCGACGCTCTGCATCGCTGGGGGCCGCAATAACACGTGTACTTCTTCGTGTGAGTTGGAGCTGATTCCAAGGCGCTCTACTGCACTTGCAAACACCTCGAACGCCACAGAAGCCAGATATCGCTCGGACCGACCCTTTGTCATCAGCGCTTCCACCGGCTGTAGCCTCTGTGCCCATTGCTGCTTCTCCTTCACTGGAAGAGGTCGCGGACGGACAATCGGCTCGTCTCGCAGGCATTCGTGCTGGTGGAGTGTAGGATCTTGTGCCAGCAGTCGACCCAGTTGTACAATGAGACCACTGCGAGCGATGATCTCAGGCAATTGCGAGGAGTCGAGCAGGTCGTTGCGAAGTATCCAGAGCCACACACCAAGTGCCTTGGATGTCGCTATCGTATTGATATCGCCCGTCGAAATCGCGCTAACGAGACATTGGCCAAGGTTGTCAATCGCATTCGCGAAGCTAGCGGACCTGGTTACCGGCGGCAATCTTTGTGGAGTGACGGCAACGGTGGCACTAAACAGTTGCTGGAGGAGGACGTTCTTGATCATTGGTGAGCTCACTTGCTGCAAAACTTCGGTAAACGTAGTGATGCCGATCTCGGTGAGCCTTGGTCGTCTAATGTGCTCAAGCAAACAGCCTTCTAGGTTGGCCAGAGGCGGCGTCCCAATCAAGCAGTCGCGCAGAACTCGGACCCATTGCTGAAGCGACGATGGCGACGACAGGTTCTGGAAATGTGTGCTCTTGAATCCTAGTAGCTGCCTCGCTCGCTCAAGAGCACCACATTCGTCGACTGCAGCGCATCCCTCTGTGGTGAGAATGCTCTCGTAGGTTGAAAGTGCTTGCGCGATCGTTTTCGACGGGATTGAAGGAGGACACGCGCTGGAGTCGAAGACAATACCCTTCCTCAAACCCGTTGACATACCGGCAAACCAGGCAATGAGGACGAAACCGCAGTTCCTGAGCTGACGAAGCGGCGTGTTGGACTCAAATCGAGTCTGCGAGCTTGTGCTCTTGGATTCTCGATAGCTCTCGATAGCTAATACGGCGGTCTCCAACCGAGCTTGATTTTCAAGACAGTGCATCAGGTACTCTCGATCTTCTGCCAATTCTTCGTCTCGTGTCGGATCTTGGTTATGTTCGACGTCAGGCATGATAGCAGCCATCGAACCTGAAGATTGGTCTGGATTGACTGGTTGAATCTCTTGAGAAGGCCCCATGAGAATGAGAAGCTCCGACTCTGTGATGAATGGTGCGGATGGTCGTATCAACATGCTTGCGAGGCGCCCGTACAGCAGCGCACACTCGTCACTCAACTCCATGATCCAGCTTGGTGAGACCTCGTCGAGATTTTCACTGCGCTTCATTTGCCGATCCAACGCGTCAGTGGTGATCAGCATGGACTTCACTCGCGGAAGTATCCCTTCGATAAACTGGAGAATTTTGTCATCATCCAACGGAGAGGCACCTCTGCCTTCGCAACGCACTGAGCCGACGATCGCACAGGTGGCTTGAATAGCTGGTAGCAAAAGCATGCCGAGAATGCTGTTGATTGCTTGATCTTCGCTCACGACATTGCGAGGACGACCGACTTCCCCGAGCGCCTTCAACAGTTTCACTGTGCTGTCGAAGAGTTCGCCGATGTAAGTGAGCAGCCAAGTGATAGCGCAGTCACAAGCGGGACCAACTTCCCAATTGGCGGCTTTCGTCCCACGTGGCGTGTCGGCGTGTTGCGCACAACAAAACACGGTCACGAACACATGGCCTTGGAGAACACCGAGGAGCTGAAGGAGGATCAAAGTTTCTTGCTTTGGAGACTGGTTGAGCTCTTCCAGTTGTTTCGTGGCAATTGAGAAGCACGCCACCAGTGCAGCTTTCGTGTTCTGCAAGAGCGAACTTTTTCCGATTATACCACGTTCTTCGGAGAACACGTCGCACTCGTGTGCCATGGACCGTTCGAAATAGCTACGAACAATGTCGCCCATGATTGAATCCTGCGTAGACGCCGAGACGTTTAGCTACCGACCGACCCGTGTAATGATATGGATGAAAAGACGAACCTCGGATAACTTGGCAGCCAGGGCCTGGGCTCGAAGGGGTTGTTTCGTAGCTCGTAGTTCGTCCGAAGATATAAGATCCCACAACAATTTCACTCGCGCGCCCCGAGTCGGAAATAACAGAGCGAATCCAACCTATCCCATCGATACGTCAGAGTCGGATTACTCAAGTAGCAGGGAGTGTGAGCGAAGCCTTCTTACCTTCAAAATGAGTGCAGCTTCTTCACGAATCGCTGCGTCCACTTGGCGAATCCGATCACTTGGTGAACGTCCACTTTCATCGTCGGAGAACAAGTTTCGTCCGCCGTCAGTGGCAAACGAAGAGGCGAGCTCGCGAACACGATCAAACAGCGCGTCGTGGTCTTCTGATCGTTTTGTTGAGCCTGGTGACTGCGTCCAGTAGCGAATATTCACGGTGAGAAGACGAAGGCAGCAGAGAGTGATCATTGGGAGATCGCTTCGATCGGCTGCCGGGGAACTCTGCAAACCTTGACCTCGAACCAAAGCTATCAGCTCCAACAGCCGACGGAGTGTGACAGATGAAGCGTCAACTCCGAAACGAAGGAGATTTGTCGACGTTCGAGAAATCAGAGTGTGGAAGCCATCACTATCTCCTAGTTGTTGCAGATATCCACTGGAAATACGCGCCACGTGAGATGCAATCCACCGGACAACTGTCGCCTGGTCGACCAAGCTGCTCTCATCTTCGCTGACTGTGGGCTGAAGGATCAAATCAAGACTGCCATCCTTCACCGAATACCCATAGATCTCCTTGCGCTTGAATGCTTCAACAACTGATAGATGACGACGAGGCCGACTGGACGACGTCATATCCCCGTGTCGGCTGATGTGGCCATGTCGAAATTTGGAGGGAGATAAACTCTTTGCAGGAGAGACTTCGGCAACCTGTCGACTCGACAAGCCAGCGTCTTCCGCGAGAACGAGGTTGTACTTGTCACCAACCGCAATAGCAACAGGTCGCAGACCGCTTTGACCGAAGAATTCCACCATCGTCGGAGATTTCCTCGTGATTGCGTCACCGAGACCCAAGCGGCCGCTATCTCCTTGTCCGAAGGTCCACACCTCATGATCGCTCGTGAGCGCGACGGTGTGTTCGCAACCAGCTTTTGCATCCTTGACTGTCTTCCCGTTCAATGATCGCACGAGTGTTGGCACCTCGCAATTCTCTTCGTCCCCGTGACCCAATTTTCCGTTGGTGCCGGATCCCCACGTATACAACCCGCCTTCTGCAGAAACCGCCAATGAGTGATCCCACCCACAAGATACGCGCACGATCTCCTCGTTTGCATCGACGAGCGATTGGATCACCGACGGCTTCTGGCGTTTCTCACAATCGCCGTGCCCAAGAACTGGAGGAATCCCCGTTCGACGACTGTCCTTGTACCCGCATCCACACGAATATACTCGTCCCGATGCTGAGCAGAAAAGAGTGTGCTCCCAGCCGCCAGACGCGTGTGTGATCCGTTCACCGAGTTCTTCACGGAAGTGCTTGACCTCTGCCACGACAAGCTGGTCGTTCGTGTGGCCGTGACCGCATTGACCTTGATTGTTTTTGCCCCAAGTGAACGCGCGGCCATCCGACGTCAGAGCGAGCGAATGCGATGCACCACACATCACGTATCGAAATGCGGTCGAGTTAGATCGCAGTGCGCTCTCATCCGGCACGGGTACTTTCATGGGACTGGCCCGGTCATTTGCATCGCCCAGACCAAGCCGCCCATTCGATCCATTTCCCCAAGCGTAGATATCGCCCGTTGCCATCAGCGCGATGGTGTGGCCAAGACCGCACGCCACGTCGGTGACCTTGCCCTTGAGACTCAATGAGTCGATGATGCGAGGTGCGTACTCTTTCGAGGTCGTTCCATGGCCCAACCGATACTTGTCTCCATTCCCCCACGCCATCACCTCGCCTTTAGTCGTGATCGCAATACTGTGCGTTGAGAGCGAGTCGATCTTGGCAAACTTGACGTCTCTCGTAGACGCGATCACTGTCGGTACGTTCTTGTTCTCCGTACAGTTTCCTTCCGAGCACGTTGCGTGTGTGCACTGCCCGTGCCCGAGCTTGCCATGGTCTCCCTTGCCGAAGCTTACGAGGATCCCAACAGGACTCGAATCTTGTGGTAATAACGGTTGGCTTGGAGTCTCTGCCTGGGCACTTGCGAGCTCCGAAAGCAGCTTCCTCAGCTGAGTGATCTGTTGGAGCGACAGGATATCCGGGTTCTGTGTCAGCAGCAGCATCGCCTGGACCAAATCACGTAGTCGGCCCCACTTGAGGCTGAGTGCCACATACGCCATGACTGCATTCGCCTTGTCGGCTTGGTCGATGTCACCCATCTGCCTCGCCTCGTTCTTGGAGTCGTTTGGCTGCTCACTCACGTCGAGTAGCTCCCCGTAGATGGCGAGAAGCTCTTGAAACACACTCAGAGTTGGCGAATGAGAGGACTGCTCACCAGCGTCGAATGCCTGAGATCGGTCGATAACACCAGGAGATAGACACAGTGGCGGTAGATTTTCCAGCATCGCGGGGATCTTCGACGCCATCATGCCCAGCAGCCGCCCGTTCGCGTGGCCAGACGATCGCAGCGACGTGCAGAGCCGAAAAAACATTTTGAGACTGAGTTGGCTCGCCATCGGCAAATCCTCCAGGCTTCTGGGCGTCGTTTCGTCGACTAGAAGTGCGGGGTCGAGCGACTTCAATATCTCGACGGGCGACGCCACACTCGAGTCCTCCTCATCAGCGATTTTCTCGGCTTCTTCAAAAGCTCGACGCGTAAGCGCCGCCAGCTCATGCAGGGACGCTTCCATGACACTCAAGCGCTTCTCTTGGAGAGTGGAGGGCCACGTTGCGTCGATCTCCCGCACTCTCGCGAGGGCATCATCATCATCGTGGTCTTCTCCGTCACGACCCGTTGATGACACGGCGCGCCTCGTCGTCTGTAAATCGCGGTGGGATCCCGCCGCGTCACGATGATGCTGAGTAGAATGTCCACTATGCCTCCTCCTCTCCAGCTCCAGCTCCTCATAGCGCTCGTGGACGTACAGCGCGTCGCTCAGCAGCAGCGTCTCCATGTCGATCAGTCCATCAGTCGCCGCTTCCTTCCAACAACGCGACTGGCCAACTTCAACGGGCACTAAGTACGCATACACCAAATCCGCACTTACTGTATCCTACCAACCTACAAACCTAGTAGGTTTGTAGGTTACTTGGAATGTAGGTCGCGGCCCCTGATTTATCGAAGCGAAGAAACTGGGGGAGCTCCATCCTCAAGGAAGTGTCCACGGGTTCAGACCGCCGCGGCCGCCGCGCTGTCTGTCACGAGCGGCTTCAAGATGGCGCTGCGGGATGCGCCAGACCTGCTCTACGCTGGGCGCCTGCTGCACGTGAACTTTGACACGGACGAGCTGCAGATCCAGATCGAGAAGGAGGCCATCACGTTCCTGCAGAAGCTCGCGGAGCCCATCACGGTCGTGAGCGTCCACGGCGCCCAGGTCCGTTTGTGCAATGCATCATCGCGGGCCTTGCTAGTGAACGTTGCGACTGATATACGTGGATGGTGTAGGCGAGTGGGAAGACACGATTTGTGCATGAGCTGGTGGCGAAGGAAAACGCGAATGCGGAGCCGCCGGCTCGCGCGGAGCCCAAGAAGCTGCCCACTGTCGAGCAGGCGACGTGAGTGGTGATGTCTCTCAATTGATGCAATGAAGAGTTGCTCACTGTGGAGTTGTGGTCGTGTTAGCGGCGTGTGGCTGTACGTGAAGCGAGCCAACTATTCAGACGCCAAGTACATTGCGTTCATCGACCGCACGGGTTTCAGCTCGAACCTGGTACGCTACTCATGTCACTTTAGCATTGACGGCGTCTTTCTGTCATCAAGCTAACAGCAATGCAATGTTCTAGAGGGTGGAGAGACTGCTGTATGCGATTCTTGCCGGCTTGAGCAGGTGCGTCGAGTAGCTTTTGAGATCGAGGAGCTGAAGCCGCCTTTCTCACATTTTACGAACTGCACAACAGTGTCGTTATTCATCACACGAACGGCGCGCTCACAGCCGAGACGTTGGATGCGTTTGCCTTTCTGGCACCAGATGATGCAAATGGTGAAGACGGCAAGCCGGCATTCGGTATGAAGGCAATTCCTCTCATTGGTTGGCAAGCAAATGATTGCTAATGGCGTATGGCTTTCAGTGCTTCCGCATGGCCCCAAGCTTATGTGGCTGCAGCACAACGTCACGACGGGCGACTTGAAGGAGATCCTTGGTGTGAAGAATCTGTCGTCCCAGGAGGTCGAGCAAGGCTACCTGCGCAGTGTGTTCGCGGGTCTCCCGCAGCAGTATCACCCGTTTATCAACCAGTTTGGCACCGCTTTCACGGACCAAATCTGCTCGACACTACCTGCAGCGGACTCCAGTGCGTATGACAAGAAGATTGAGAAGCTGCTGCGAGTGCTGATGGAGTCGGGTCGGAACCGATACCTGAAGGGAGTGCAGCTCAATGGTCCGCTATTTGGCTCCATCCTCGTGTCGATGCTCGCCCATCGCGACGATAGCGTCTACCTGGTACGTTGTCGAAGACAAAAACGGAGGATGTGGTGAAAGAGCTGACGTTCAAAGCAACTGCCTGGTAGGTATTCCGTGGTCGAGTGTGGAAGGAAGTAATCCACAACTGCTGCCTGAACATTGTCGAGTCGGCGATCAAGCTGTACAAGTCTCGCATGGCAGAGCAGCTCAATGGGATCGTCGACACCAGCGACCTCCACGACTACACTCCGCTCTTCGTGGCAAGAGACCCCTTGCCAGCGATCGAGCTGCCATGCGAGTCGGATGTCTTGGAGCGCGTCCACGCTGAAGCGAAGCGCACAGCGAAGCTGAACCTGCGCACGATGCCTGTCCGATCTGGGAAGCTGAACTCCTTGCTGAAGGTAGGTGTGGCACTGATATCCACCGAGGGATTCATCTTCTGACGATGGCCCTTTCGTTATCGCGACCCAGAAACTGTTCAAGGACCTTGTGGATTCGCTCTACACCAAGATTCGCGAGGAGAACAACCGCCTGTCGTCGAGTCTGTGCCGCACGCTGCTTGAAGAGCTTCACGCCGAGATGACGAGGAAAGTGGAGCGCCACCTCGAAATCCAGCCGCACGAAGAGGACGGAAGCTACGCAGTCCAGTCTTCGGAATTCAAGGTGAACACTCTCTTACCACACGCCCACTTTCTGTGGTTTCTAACATAACATTCTTGGCCTTGCAATGTGGATGCAGCGTTTCTTCCACAACTACCAGTCGTACCTCTTTGATCTCATGGGCGAGTACACGGACCGAGCTCGTGGACCAGTCAAGGTAAACTCTCATGGCATCGAGAGACCGGATCCAGGCATTGGTCTCATGTCCGTTTGTGTGTTGCTGCCTATGCTATCAGCGAGAGGAGCTGTCGCACTTTTGTCAGGAAACGATCCGACTCCAGATGAAAGACCTCGCGGCCGAACTCGAGAACATTCGCGCGCGAGACGTCGCAGCGCTCGAAGTCAGTGACTCCCATGACGGGTTAACTGATACCTATCAATGTATCTCACACTTATATTCTCACGTAGGAAGCAGTGGAGGAGAACGAAAAGAAGGTCGAAGAAGAGAACGCGAAGCAGAAACTCTTCCAGCGGGTACGACTCCGTGCTCTCCGGGGACCTTCATGTGTCAGAGCTAATCATTTTGTTTGACGGAAATGTGAATGTTCAGGAAGCGATGAACGCACAGACTGAAGTGAACAAGGAGCTCGTCGAAGTTGCTCGCTTGCAAGCGGTACGTCCGTGTCTGTGGCTGAAAGAGTTCCAAACGTAGTGTCGGTGCTAATCTGGAATCGCTTTTGTCAAACTAGCAACGGAAAGAGGCGCTTGAGGGTGCGATTGACGACCTCGACAACATGCACGCGCTCGCTACGAAGCAGAAACAACTTCTGGAGGAAGCCGCCTTCGTGTCCGTGCAGTTGCCGAGTCAGAAGGTCATTGATGCTGCCAAGGAGTCGATCGTGACCCAATTGCAAGGCTACTTGATCAAACAAGGCGGTGGCGGCAACGCATTTAACCCGCTTGGTCGACGAAACTGGAAGCAGCGATACTTCATCTTGAACGGCGACAGCCTCATCTACGCGAAAACAAAAGACGACTACGAACGTGGACGCATCATCAAGGAGCTGCATCTCGCTGGGTACGTGCTGTGGCTCCAACTACACTCGATGCGAAAAAAATACTCTAATCTGCCGGGTTGTCTATCTTAGATGTCGCGTGGAGCCGTCGACGGATGCTGGCGAGGGCTTCGAGATCATTCCACCGCAGTCGGGAAAGAACCCGCACGTCTTCGAGCTCCAACGAGGCCTCTTCGACAAGAACAGTCGAAAGAAGAGCTCGTACGCAGACAATGGACGCGTCTTCAAGCTTCGAGCACTGAGCATCGAGGAGCGTGCCAACTGGATCAAGATGCTTCGCCAGTCGGCCGGTGGATACAAACAGTAGAAGTCCTCACTACCTCGGATGGTTGTTGCCACTTGTCGGGTATTGCGTGGGTCTCTCTCTCTCTCTCTGTCTGTTCACCACCAATCTGACGTCGCGATCGCCTTGTCAACTCGAGCTTCTTGAATAGAATGGGCCTTGAGACTTGTCTCGGTGTTGACTTCAAGCTGGATTTCTTCCAAGAGGTGGCCGACTTGCAGAAGCAATGAGGAGATCTGCTCAGTCGACTCTTCCATGTCCTGCGTGAATGCCAATCCCTCGGCGACCTGCCATACAGCATCGAGATTCATCAGCTGCCTCCTCACAACGATAACAACAAGAGTGTATCCACCTACCGTCGAGCCCATGCCGTCCGAGTTGACTTGCTTCTGGAACGTCTGCAACGTGACGGTGAGGCTATCAAGCATTCGCTTCAGCTCATGAGGCGAGCAGACCACGCCAGGCGTGGGCATGCGCTGGAGCGAAGCCTCGAGCGAGCGGCTCACGACCGAAAGGTCCTCGTTAAAGGATTCGATCCGCGAGGCCAGCCGAACGAACGGATCCGCTTGGTCCTGGAGATGTTCCTCCAGGCTGTTGATGTGAAGTTCGCGGTCAAGTCGAATGGACGTGTCGTGGAGCAGTTGCAGCTTGGACTGGAGAATCGTCCACGCCGTGACGATCTGGCGCTGTGAGAAACAAATCAACCTTAGTTAGCACTGATCCAGTAAGAAAAGTTCTCTTCTGTATGCGTCGTACCTCAGCGTTCAGCTCTTGGCGATGGAAGGCTTCCGCTGCTTTGGCTTCTGTGAGGCACAGCTGCAAGTACAGACACTCGAGTGACTCCAGCTCCTCCTCGGTCGACGCTGAGGGCACTCGCACTACTGCAGCAGTAGCGGTCGGAGCCGATCTAATTGGCACAGTCGGTGCGACTGAAGGCGTCGGAGCTGGTCGTTTCAAAGCGCGGCCGCCTGCGATCGTACTCGGTGTCGTCGAAGGCGTCGTGGCTCGTCGCTTCTTGGGAGTGCTGGCGCCTGCAGACGACGCACGAGCCGGTGGCTTGGACGACGCCTTCTCTGTCGGCGGCGTGATCCGCTCGGGGAGCGTGGGGCGAGGCACAGTCCGCAGTGGGTCCGCAACCGCCACTGTTGTCGATGCAGACCGACTCACTCGCGTCGAAGCGGTCGATGCCGTGCCTCCGGCGCTGGGCTTTTGCGACGCCTTGTTCGCCCGGTACATTCGCAGCTTTTCACTGATGCTTATCGAGCCACCAGTGGATCCATCGGTGCTGGAGCCGCCAGTCGATCGTCCGTTGCTGTTGCTGGTGGCACTGGTGGTGGAGATGGCGGGTGTGGACGGCACGGGCGTCGCGGCCGCGCGAGACGATGTCGTGGCTCTCGACACGGCGCTGCGACTGGAGCCACTGGCTTTGCTCGGTCCTGCATTGCTGCTGCTACTCGCTGCAACAGAGCGTCCAGTGCGGTCCGCTTTCGCCTCCAAATTGGACTTCTGCATGGCCTGCGCGTATCGCGACGCGACCACTTTGACTGCGTTTCAGCGCAACAACACGACTCACTTAGCGACTAAACCCGCATTGATGAACACCGCACGCGCCACTGATATCCACGGTCTCTAAAATATGCCTCACCTTTTGTCGCCTGCGCCGCCTTGCGCCGCGGCGTCCCTGACACGTCGTCGTCCATTTTCCTGGATTTATTGGATTTTCTCCTTTGTCCAAAATGAAAAATTATCCTCCGCATCTTCCTTTACAAGAACAACTGCATATTAGAGCATTACATCTCACTAAAAGAACATGGCTTCCTAAAATACTCGGCTCGGGCAACTTGAAGCGGCTCGCCACGGACATCTTCAACACATCAAACGCCACAGACAGAAAGCGGCTTTGACTCATTGCGTATTGTATCATCAGTCTGCTGTTCTCCGGCTTGCAATCTACAACCACGCCGATCAACAGCCACCATGAAGCGACCCGGCTCGTCCCAGGGCATGTCCCGCCTGCCCAGTTACATGCGGACTTCGACAGGGCTGGCCACGGCTCGCCCGCCACGATCTGACCTCGTGCCGCAGGATTTCCTGGCCAGAGACCTCAAAGAGAAGCGGAAATTCCGTCTTCTGTCGCGGAAACTGACCGTGTTCGTGACTTTCGTCACCATCTACATCGCCGTTTTGCTGCTAGATCGCAACATCTCCGGACGTGAGTGATTGGCTGCTCTCCTAGCTCTATCATTTAGGAACGCTTTGGCTTAAGAGGGGTGCCTGTGCTGTTTTGTAGGCTCTATTGTGCGTGGTATCATCGCAAACGACATCCTCGAGACCTCGCGAGCTCCGTCCGGCATCACGTTCTACTCGATTCACAGCGCCGCGACGTTCTGGGACTGGTTCGCCAACTCGTTCATGGAGGTCGTCTACGGCCTCACTGACAGCAACGGACTCACGAAGCGACAGGATGAGCGGTACACGATCGCATCCCATACGCTCATCGTCGGCGGGTTCCATCTCTTGCAGCAGCGGTACGCCGCGGTCAACATCTCGTCTCTAACAACACAGGGCGATATCTGCTACAGCACGTTCACTCCCGTCCGCAACCTCAAGTGCTTCACCAAGAAGGCTGACTCGCAAGTCGCATACGGATACACCAACGGCTCGGCTGCAAGTCGGGCTCAACTGCTCACGCTCGACATGTTTAACTACTCCACCTTGGACACCACAGGCTCCAGTGGCTTCCAGACGCTCTTCTTGCGAAGCTCTACAAGCGGCGACGAAGAGCGAGCTCGCATCAGTCTCATGCAGCAGTTCCGGTGGATTGACCCGCAAACGCGCTCGGTGGAGATCGCAATGCCGCTCTACAACCGCAATCTCAAGCTCTGGTCGGTCGTCCACTTGACCGTGGACTTTGATTTGGCAGGCGGCGTCACACCCGACGCATCCGTCCACGTGACCAATCTCGAGCCGTACGACATGAACAACAAGCGCAACGCAGTGCGCGTCGTGCTCGAGATCCTGTTCGTGGTCCACGTGGTGTACTTCTTCATCCTGGAGCTGTGGGACGTGTGCGTGTTGTCCGGCGGCAGCTTCCACGTGGTACGTTGAGCCTCATCACGTTGTCATTTGTACCAGCGAACGCTCTAACAGGACGTCTCTTGCAGTACATGGCTCGCTATGGCGTCATGAACAACCTCGGCGACTGGGGCAACATTATCACCAACGCGGCCATTTGTGCGTGGCGTTTCCTGTGCCAAACCAGCTCCACGCGTACGCGTCTTCTCTCGATCCAGTCGTTCGAAGAGTACGTGCCAGCGCTCACGCTCGTGCTCTGGGACGACATCTTGCTGGCCATGAATATCTGCAACGTGCTTCTCCTCACGGCGCGAACGCTCAAGTACTTCCAAGTCACAAACGGCGGTCGCCGGCTCATGAACAGCGTGTACGGAGCCATGCCCGAGGTGTTCTCGTTTCTTCCCATTTACATCTCGGTCATCGTGGGCTACACGTTCGCGGGACACATGCTCTACGGGCTCAGTTTCCCCGAGTGGTCGACGTTCCCAAGTGCTCTTTTCCGCGTCTTTGAGCTCAACTTCGGACTGTACGACCCTGGTGCGATCTACGATGCCGGCGGCTACCTCAGCGCCATCTTCATCTACTCCTCCAACGTCGTCTTCTGCATTCTCATGCTGAACGTGTTCATGGCGATCGTGATGTCGACGTGGGAACAGCTCTCCGAGAAAGAAGCCGAAAAGGCCTCGGAACGCAAGGAGTTCTCCAAGCCCATGAGCCTCTCGGACATGGTGCATCTAGTGCTGATGCGGGAAGACGTCGTGGACACGCTGCTGGACATCGCAGTGGATCTCGAAGGCACGGAGCGAGTGAGCTTGGCTGTGTTCACTGCCGAATGGCAGTCCACGGGCATGGAGGTGTCCGCCCACTCGTGGCAACGGATCACAAGCTGGTACTGGGACTCGTCTCTCTCGGCATCATCGAAGGATGTCGCCTTGAACAAGCCTTTGGATCGACTGCAAATCAAGAAGCCCGGAGCGTTTGGCTCGCTGGGCATCCTGGAAGCCACGGATGACGTTGTCGAAGTCGTCAACAGCGGTCGTGACTTAAACATGGCAACGGACGGCTCAGGTGTGACTCAAGTGAAGCCTCTTTCAGCCGAAGGATCAGCGAAGCGATACTTCCAAAAGCCGTCAAGTGCCAAGGTTGCAGCAGACATGGCAACATGAAATGAAGTAGATACGGGAAGGAGAAGTTGTTGTATATTTGTACCGTTAATATGGTGGTTGAAAGCGAGGCACGAGCCAGGAAGGATGGAAAGCAAGGTCTACGATGAAAGAAGTGGAAACGGAACACGAACGCATGTCACGTACGGCTGGCCGCTGCTTTCGGAGTTTCGGAGACGGTTGAGGGGCTGGGGATAGGAGTACTGTAGATATAGGAGCGCGTATCTACTCGTCGATAGCGCGTTTGTGTCAGGAACTATTAGGATAGCTTCTAGCGCGTTCACGGGGTCACCACGTTGCTGTCACTTCCAATGGTGGCAGCGAGGTGACGGCGAAGGTTGCGCACGAAGCAGCACATCTCGCTCAGAGAGCCCTTGCGGATGAGACTACCCGGGAAGTAGCCCTTGATGTCGCAGTTCAGGATCCAGATGAAGCGGCTCTTGAACGCCGACGACTCGTGGGGCAGGATGACGAAGCCGGTGATGCCGTTCTCACCGCGCGTCACGCCCTTGGCTGGCTTCACGAGGTCCTTGCCAGCAGACACGCTGCCCACAATGTAGCCGCCGTCCTTCTTGCGCCACGTGCGCGTGTTCACAAAGTCACGACTGGAGATCATACCGCCCAGAGCCGCGGCCGAGACGACGTGGACCACGTCCGTATCGTCACTCAGCGCCTGCAAGATCTTGTTTTCCGCGGCTGTGACGTTCCACGTGCTGCTTGTCTCGAACTGGCCGTGGAGAATGTCAAAGAGCTCTTCGGGCGCGAGATCAAACTCGGCTTCACACTTGTATATCCGCACGGGCTTGCCGTCGCGCGACGACAGCACGACCTTGTCGATCGGGAACGAGTTGGGCTCGGGCGTCCAGTTGTCTTCCGACATGGCCATGTCCCACAGCGCATCGATCGACTTGTGCGCGACGTCGAGCATCTCGCTCTTCTTGGCCGGTGTGAGCTGGAGTGGGTTGTCGTCTTTCTCATCCTCGACGTGGCTCGAAGCGGCCGCGTTCGCATGGTGGCGCTGGTGGTGGTGGTCACGGCTCGCATGGGACGACGCCTTGAGCTCCACGTGACTCGAGTGTTCCGTGTGTAACTGTTGCGACCGTCGGCCTCCGAACCGCAGAGAAACCAGAAGCTGGTACAGATTCTTCAGGAACCCTGCGAGAAGAATCCAAATGGCGGGGTTCGACGACGACACTTCGTCCTTGAGGAACCAGAACGACGCGGCGAAGCAGACCATGGACGCGAGCATGAAGTTGACGCTCGGCTCGGACGGCGCCGCGTCCGCGACTTCCGTGGTTTTGGTGTCGAGCACAAAGTCCGCCGAGCTCGCGGTCGAGAAGTGCGAGATGCGGTCGTCGTTGTCGTCGATGTCGTACAGGATGGCGTTGCTCTGTGCGTGGGACGCGCACGGGTCACACACGCGCTGTCGCTTCGGGATGTCGCCTGGCGTCGTGGCGATCATCATGCGCGTGCGCGAGCACGAGTTACAGAAGATGTGGCCGCAGATGCGGCAGTGGTGGCGGCGGTTCATGAGCGTGAACGGCCGCTCGCACTTGCGGCAGCTCAGGCAGTCGGCGTCGCTGACCCATCGGCCCGAGACGCTGTCTTGGTGCGGCGCGACGCTGCCCGACCAGCTCGTCGAGGTCGTGGAGACGGACGAGAACGAGTGGCGACTGCGCTTCATGACGTCCATGCGCGCGCGAGGGGCTCCGGCATTCATAGGAGATCGCGAGGTCGACGACGGGCCGATACACATTCGCTGCGCCTTCTACTGGGAGCAAAGCTGGTCTCGGAAGGCAGAGGAGAACTTGGCGAGTGGGGATTTGATCTCGTCGATGGAGAAGCCCCGCTCGTAAAAATACCCTTCCTGTCCACAATTGGTCCAGCTGGAGAACACCACGCGGTGGAAGGAACGTGGGTACGTTCTCTCTATCGCGTTGCTACCGTGGCAACTGCTTTCTCGACTCAGCAGCTCGTCGTACCGGTACGACTGACTGCCTGTACGGGTACGCGGAATGGAGAAACCGACTGGGGAGTCGCAGAAGACCTCCACGCACGCGACTTGCGAGGAGGGTCTTGGCGTCGGCCGTGGAGGGCAGCGACGGAAGTGAAGGGTGGCGGGGGCTTCCAGGAGCCCAATGCGGCGCGCGATGCAGTGGCGCCAGCGGTCGAACAATGCCGCGAATCGCAGCAGCAGGGGGACGATGAGATGCGGGGAGCTGAGCTGCCCGCGTCACATCATCGAAGGGGTTGATGGATGCGAGTGCCACCATGATTGGCGGAAACCTACAGTGCAGAATATTTTATGTGGGAGGTTGTGAGCCATGGTGTTGAGTGTGGAAAGGTCCAGATGCGGTACGATGTATGCAGTTCAAGAGGAACCAGGCTGGAAGAGAATGTTCGGTGGGTGACTCCAGTGCTGAACCTCCTGAGTTGAGTGATGACGACGCGGGTGATGTGACAAGAGAGGGCATACAGTACCATGTTGATGATACAGTAACCCTGCGCAGCGTAACCATAGACCGTGGTTACCCTAAGTGTTGATGGTGAAATCGACGAGCGGACATGCAAGACGAGCCGCCGTGCTGTGACTCACGGAGGGACGGACGTCCATGCGACTGCAGAGCAGAGAGCTCCTTGTTGTTGGCTCGCAACGTGCACTTGAAGAAGCGAGCTGCACGACGTCAATGGTTCCCCTGCATACTGAATGCGACTGCTGCTCCAGGACTCTTGCAGCCTGCACATGGGGACATGCGATGCGGTGCCTGGTGACTTTGTGGACTGGAATCCAGCACCTATCACCAGATTCTGCGTCCGCCAGATCGGCTGGCTTCTCAAGTGATGGCTCGCGAGGCCAGGTGCGATCCATCAGTCTGGCCCAGACGCTGCCTTCTCTGGACGACGCTGGAGCTGTCCACGATCAGCTCTGGACCCGCTCTTTCCAGTATACACCCGGCTATAATGCCTTTGACATTCAGCTTTCCAAAATATACTACTTGTATGCTGAAGGCGAATATAACCACATGTCAGTATTAAGAGGCTGATAGTCAGTTCGAGGCCAGCCGGTGACATCCTGTCGGCTGCCCGGATGAGAGCTGCTCGGCCAAACAGCTCAGCTGGGACTTGCGGTTGTTCACAGGTCACAGGCGTCGCTCCTTTTGCGTCCGCGTCCGTATCCTCACGCGGCCGATGGCCTCGCCTTTGCACTCGATGCAATGCGCCGCTGGACCAGCGAGGCCGCGACGACGCGGCATGAAAGTCGCATTCCTCAACGATCAGACTCAACGCCACTAGCGTCGCAGATCCTATCAACACACACATAAGCATCATGGCTGACTACGAAGGATACCTCCTGCTCCACGCCTCGGGTCGCTATGCGGTGAGTCTCCCATGCGTCTTGATCCCTTCCTGCTGTGGCATTGTGCTGATCATGTGCCGCCTTTCCTGCCCCCTTAGGACCCTGTGTACTTTGAGCTCGAGAATGGACTGCTCCAGTACTACAGCAAGAAGAACGGCAAGTGGCTCGGCCAGTACTCCATGACGCGCCACCGTGTCACCGCGCGCCCCGTCAAGGGCTCGCCAAACCCAAACCGATTCGTGCTGGAGCTGTGCCCAGTGCGTTCCGTCCACGATACGGAGCGATCCATCAGCCAGTTCAAGCGCACGACGATCGTCTTCAGCGCCTCCTCCCAGCGCGTGATGCAGGAGTGGATTCGCGCCTTCTACATGTGGCGCCGACGAAACTGGTGCGAGGGTACGGTCATCGCCGACAGCGACGACGAGTTCAGCGTGCTGCGAATGATGATGCACATGCATCAACTGGAGCTCAAGATCACGCAGGACGTGGACATGACGATCCGCAAGGTCACGGTCACGCCAGAGATGGACAGCGAAGAAGATCCGATCGAAATGGGCAAGAAGAACATGATGATGACGCCGCGCACTCGCTTGTCCATGCTCAAGCTCGGTCGATGGGGCATCCCAACCATCAAGTCGACAAAGAACGCCGCCATCCTGTGAGCTGCCAAACCAGCGTGTGTGTCGTGCGTCCCTGTGAGTTCGCTGGGTGTCTGCTTCCACCAAGCTTTGTAGTCGAATGTAGTGTGTAGTTTTTTGTAGTGAGTAGAACCTCTATTTGTCCGGCCATCGTGCGGATTAATGTGAATAGGAACGAAGAGAAGTTCCGCGTTTTTCGAAACGATCATCTCTGTCTTAATTAACAAGGACACCTTACTCTACGATGGATGAAAACGAAGCAAGTGATGGTGATGAGAAAATAATGATATTGGGGCTTTGTGAGCTTGGTTTTGCTGCCTACACGAAATGCAGAGCAAGACGGTAGACGAGGGAGTGCTCGAGCAGATACTCGTGTCGCTTGATCTCAAACGACGAACCGAACACAGGCAAAGCCCGTAGGAAGAGCGACAGGCTAGTGATGCTGCGCAGGCACGCACAGCACTTCTTCCAGTCCTTGGACGCGACGCTCGCAGCTTCGTGGATTCCACCTGACAGCAAGACGAGGATGCCGAGGAAGATACCCATGCCGAGCAAACCGAGCACGAAGAGCAGAGTCTCCTGTAAGCTGTGGGTTGCAAGGGCCGTCATGGTGGCGAGCAGCACGAGGGATGAGACCATGAGCTTGGCTGCGGCGCCAAACAGAGCGGCCTTGCCACCGGACACGATGGCGTGGACGTAGAGTTCCATGTAGAGAAGCACGAAGGCGAGCGGCTTCCACAGGCACACGAAGAGTGCTACGAACAGCACGTCCAGCACGCGGCTCTCGACACCACGATAGCCGATGACACGTCCGACTGTCGTGGTCCACTGGCCGTCGTACTCCGCACCTCGAGTCGGGATCTTGGCGCGCAACGAGCTCGGGCCCTTGCCGTTCTGGACCGCCCAGTTGAGTCCGTCTTCGTAGCCGAGATCGAAGAGCCACTCGACATCTCGCTCCGTTGGCGGGTATAATGCCCACCACATCGGAACGTAGCGCGACGGCTTGATGTCGGCGTTTGTGCAGTAGAACGGACTCACGGTGACGGTGTTTGCGTCGTACACAGGCTGGAAATCCAGCACACCACCGTCCATGACCCACTCGTCCTTGAGCTTGAACGGCATGCCAGCGATAGGCGTCGCGCAGCACGAAGCCAACAGGCTCATCTGCAAGTGGTCCTTCGAGTCGAAGTGCGTGATGCGTCGTGACGCCCAGGCCGACAACGAGCTGTACACGACCGTGAGTCGGGATGGCAGCGCGTTGAGCTCCTCGTAGCGGTGCAGCTGCCCGACGCTTTCCAGTGTCGCCTTGAGGTACTTGCGCACCTGGAATGGACCAGACAGTGATCCGTGCGCGCGTGGCACGACCTCATCCAGCACGTACTGGCGGATGGCATCGAAGTCGCACCGCAGCGCCAGCGCCGTGGCAGCGAGCGCGCCCGCCGAGCAGCCAATGAACCGCGCGTCGCGGTCGGCGCCGGCCTCTTGCAGCGCCTTGGCGACGCCGAACTCGTACATCTTGAGCCACCCGCCGCACGCGAACGAGTAGCTCTCCATCTCCGCGGCTTCTGGTTTAGACGCCTCCTTCATCCCAGGCGCGGTAGCCAGAGGAGACTGCGCTCGCGTGGGACTAAGACGTTGACGTGGCGCCATGATAGTCAGGAAATGCGCTGACGACGAGAAGACGCGTGTGCGACCTCAATGAGCGGAGGCCGCTGGAAGCTTCCGACTGAAGGGAGCCACTCGCGTCATTCGCGCCCCAGAGCCATGCATGCCGACGTGGACCCAGTCAGCGCGTGGCGCCTGTCCCTCCGACACCTGCGTCCCATTGGAACCCGTTGCACAGAAATACAGATCAGACGACCTCTTCGCGCCACCGAACGAGGAGCGTTATAATAGTCGCTCCGATAAACTGGGTTTTCACCAACGCAGAGGTTTCACTGGGACTGGGACGGGGCAGCAGAGTCTAGGTCGGTGGCAGCAGCCGCGTTGGTGTCACCTCCAAGCGGCGCGACCGCGCAAAATGATGTCATCGCAAGAACGCTTGGGTTCGACCACCACGAAAAATGGATCTGACAGCAAAGCGTCACATTATTCACTTTGAAGGGTTTATGGACATTTCCGTATTTGACAACTATCGGATGTAGGAGGTATCAAATCTGGTTTGATCATCAGATCAGGCAGACACATTCCGAAATACGACGTTATGGCTGTTTTTACGCCTTTCGAACTCCTCACCGAGCAGCTCACCATCCACCGACTAAAAGCCACAGATCTATATCGACCATGGCGCACGTGACGCGGCCGCTACGACTAGCGGCATTCGTCGTGCTCGTCTTCTGGTGTATGCAGTGGACAGCGCTGCTGATCACGAGCAGTTCTAGCCGCCACTCGCTGCCACAGCCTCACGACAACGGCCACAGAGTGTCACTCCGTCAGGCGACTCCGAGTAAGGACGCCGACCCAGTGCCGACGAATCTGACGCGCTGCACGACGCTCCAGCTCAAGGCCAAGGAGAGCTTCGTGGACTACGAGAGACTGGTGTACTGCACGCGGCTGGGCGACTCGCTGCCGTGGGCACGCACCGTGCTGGTCGTGATCCTCGTCGTGCTGCTCTACCTGCTCAGCTCCACCGCCGATTCGTTCTTCTGCCCGGCTCTTCAGGTAGACAAACCACCCGAGCAATTAGTTAATTGTGGCGGATTGCAGGACTCACACTGAGTTTGAGTATGTAGGCGATCGTGGAAAAGTATCGCATCCCGCCGGACATTGCAGGCGTGACCTTCCTGAGCTTTGGCAATGGATCCCCGGACGTCTTCTCAAACATTGCGGCGTTCTCAACGTCCACGCCCAAGATCGGAGTGACCTCGATTCTAGGAGGAGGACTGCTCGTGACAACGGTGATTGCTGCTTCAGTTGGACTGGCGTCACAGGGCCAGGACCAGCTCATCCCTCGCAAGTTCATCCGCGACGTCGTGTTCTACTTCATCGCCATCGCGTACTTGTGCTTTGTGTTCTTCGACGGCACCGTCCACCTACCGGAAGCGCTGGGATTCCTTGCCATCTACGCGTGCTACGTGACTGTGATTCTCCTGGACAGTAAACTCGCTCGAGTGTACTACTCGATCGTAGCCCCCGAGTATGAAGAAGTCGAGGACTACGACCCGCACAAGCACCTGCGCACGCGGTCGTTTCTGTCGTCGTCTTCCTACTCAGCGTCTGACAAGAGTGCCTCGGACTCGGAAGACCCAGTCAACGTCATCGTGCCGTCCATGATCACGGCTTACGACGTCTTCCGGATACCAAACTACCGATCCGCATCGGACTCCGAGCAGTCGGAGACGTCGTCGATGCTGGGAATCCCAACGCTTTTCCGTAAATCGTCCGCTCCAACGCCACGGACGAAGAACCCGGAGGTACGAAGGCAATCAATCCTCAGGCGTCCTTGTCTTGCTGAACAGATCTGATTATGTGTTGCAGGATACCGGCTACGACTCGTCCTCATCTCAGGAGTCGAAGCCATTCCTCTGGCGGCAGCTCACGACTGCGCAGCGGCCTGCCTCGGTATGCGTCCCATCCCTCGTTAGACGCAAGCACACGCGGAAGCGGACTGCGTGGGAGTCGACGCAGCTCACCGCCCACTCGAATCTCACAGCGAAGCGATGGACACGAGGGTACCATGAGCTCAGTGGCATCGACGAGTTCCCTAGTGTCAGCGAAGCCGGCGAGGCCATCGAAGAGGAAGAAAGCGAAGACAGGGAGAGCATCCTCTCCAACTCGACCGCTCACACGGTTCTCGACGATATGATCCTCTCGTCAACGTGGGATGGCGTCGTGTTCCGATGCTTTCGTTACGGCTACACGCTCTTCGAACGCTTCGTGTGGAACCCACTCGAGTTCAGCACAACGTTTCTCCGTCGGCTCACGATTCCACTGATCGACGACGAGACGTGGGACAAGTCCTTCGCCATGGTGTGTCCTCCGTGCGCGGTTCTGCTGGTCGGCGTCTCCGTCTTCGAACTCAACCCTCTGAAAGACCTCACGTTCGCTGTCGCAGTAGTCGTGGGTGGCGGAGTCGGCACCGCGTTCGTGTACTTCACTGCTGATCCACTCGTACCACCTCAAGGTGCCCTGCTCGCTCCGTACCTGTGCCTTGCCTTCACCATGTCAGTCATTTGGATCATGAACATCGCCAGTGAGGTACGTCGCCGGGGCCTGGATATCATGATACCCCTCCCGTGTTTACGGAAGCCCGTTAATGCAACAGGTGCTCGCGTTGCTGAAGGTGCTCGGTGGTCTGTTCGGGCTGTCCAACTCGGTGCTCGGCGTATCGGTAAGCTTGTCGTGTCGCCTTCCTGTCTGCTACTCCCTTGGCTGACAAAGTGTGCAGGTGTTGGCGTGGGGCAACTCGATCGGTGATCTCGTCTCCAACACGTCGATCGCTCGGGACGGATTTCCGACCATGGCGTTCGCTGGATGTTTCGCTGGGCCGATGTTCAACCTGCTCGTCGGGATTGGTCTGGCGTTGACGCTTGCCATCATCTCGCGAGGGCCAGTATCGATGGGCAAGCCATCACCACTTGTCTACGTCGGCTTCGCATTTTTGTTCACGAGTCTGCTGTTGAATCTGGTGCTCGCGGCGCTCGACGGCTTCCGGTACCGACCTCGGCTCTGCTACACGCTTCTATTTCTCTACGCGTGCTTCGTTGTCGCGTCCATCGCCATCGTCGCCTCGGATCACGACTAAAGACACCTTGCTGTCACAATATATCCCTGCACAAAACTTGTAAAAAAATCGCGTTTGGTTTCTTGGAAGTCCACTACGCCCCCAGCTCAAGCCGCGCGAACTTCGCTTCGTCGTAGTAAGTTGCTTTGACTCGGCGTCCACCAAAGAACCGACTGTTAAGACCTTTTTGGGCTGTTACGTGAACCCCAAAAGCGAGTCAGAAACGTCATCCTTAACATGTCCAATTCGGTCGCACGTACCTAGATCAGCATGAGCTTGGTGCTGGAACTCGACGAAGATGCGCACTGCTTCCTCCGGATTCGCGTGGCCTCGGATTTCGTAAACGAGACACTTGGTCACGGGGCCATACTTTGATGAGCACTCTTCCTTGACTTCCTCTTGCAGCTCGTCATCCACTTCGCCAGGACCAACCATGTTCTACAGAACCAACGCACTTGTTAGCGACATCGACCACAAGCTTCCTGCTCATCAGCCTCGTACCTGCAATAGAACCACTCGGCCTGTGCGGGGCAGGGAGAGAGGCTGGTCACGACGATCTGAGAGTAGTCACCGCACGTCAGAGACTCGAAGTGCAATGCTGCGGAGACGGAGAACACTCTGACTTACCAGTAACATCAAATCTTCCGCTGCTTCGAGGCTCACGCTCTCGGCTGGATTGAGACGGTCGGTCCTGAGAACGTCGAGATCGGTTGGGACTCCGACTGCGGCTTCGTCGGCGACTTGATCGGTCACGAGAGTGGCGATCGTCTTCTCGACTGACCACCTCCCGGCCAAACTCGTCGCGTGTGCTTTTGTGTGGGACCTGCGCACGGGCGCTGGATTGTCCTCCTACGCTGAAGCCCAGTCCCATTCTCGGTGCGGCATCTTCAAACTGGTCTTCATCAACTCCCGCCGTCACGGACGCTGACGTGTCCGCCTGAGGCGCTCCCTTGGACGCACTCTCTTCACTACAACCACCAAACCTCATCAGACGACCAACAACTCAACCACTCACGAGCATCAGCGTACATCTTCTTCTTCATCCACGCTGGCACAGTCATGCCTCGGCCTCGACCCGCCGACAGCGGCATGGCCAGCGACGGCGCCTTGCCTGCATTCACGTCCTTCACGAACTGCTCCCGCTCTCGCTTGCTCTATAGCCAGAACACGACAAAAGCTTCAGGATCCTGCATCATCGGGGTATCAGAGGCTCATCAGACGCCGTTACCTCGATGTCTTGGTCTCGCTGGCGCTTTTCCAGATCCCGTTTCACTTGTTCCATCTTACGCTTCGCCGTTCGCTCTTCACAGAACGCCTCGTAGTTATTGGGCCGCGACGGATGGTACTCGTCCCGGTACGAAGCCTGGAAGAAGTGCGTGTTGCTCGTCGCATCCGCCACGCCCACAGTCGCTGCCTGCTCGGCCGCGGGGCCTTGGCTCACCGTGACTTCCGTCCACGTTGTCGCCGCCACGAAACCAAGGCCAGTCGTCGCTCCAGCCAGTGTGTCTACTCCTGTGGGTTTGCCAATGCCTGCAGAACTCTCACGCTGTGTGGCTGTCTCTGGGTTGAAGACACTCGGCTTGAATGCGATTGAGGCACTCGTGCCACTGCTCGCTGGTTGCGTCTTGCGCACGGACGCAGGCCGGAACGCCAGCGAAATGCCACCACGAGACGCCGCATTACGCGCAGCCGCAGCGTCCGGACTCTTGCGAGCACCCGCCAGCGACGCAGGTAGCATACTCGTCGCGGTCTTCACAGTCGGCGCGTTGCGCTTGGCAGACGCAGCGGCCGGGACGAACGGTGGCACGCCTTTCGCCCACACTGCTCATCGAAGGAGAGACTATTTAGCCAAACTACAGGTAGCCACCCATGCATGAGCCCACTAAGGACACTGTACCTGACGGTGCGCTGCTCTTGTCGTCTCTAGCCGCGGCATTCGCGTCGCCTTTGGCCGGCGGCAGGTCGGCGTACAGATCCATGTTCCAAAATGACATGACCACGAGATGGTTGCATGAGGTTCCTAACGGCTAGGAGCTGTGGGATTTCAGTTATGCAGCCTATTCAACACGCGCAAAATTCAACATGGATACTTTAGCGGCCACGACCTCACTTGCATCCGCGAGATCGACGGTTCATGTAGAGCGTGGGGCCCACACGCGTGGACACACGAGGGCCCTAATGGTCAGCGTGGGTCTGGTTGTGGTTGTACGTGTGGAGATCGAAGCGGAGTTGGGAGAAAGAACAGATATCACGCATCATGATCTCTTCATTCGTCGTCCGTGCCGGGCAGCAGGTAGTGGTTGAGCTCGTCTTCCGGCTTGCAATAATGCCACAAGCTCGGAGATGTCAGGAACATCGTCACGGATTCGTTCAGACTCGACAGCTTGCCGGGAAGTGGCTCGACGAACGGCCAGACACTCTCCTGGAGGGATGAACAAGCATCAGTTTCCATGCAGAGAGAGTCGCCGACATCAGACCAAGAGTGCTTACATATGAGGAGATCTCGAGCTCCAGCGCGTCTTGACAAAAGCTTCCAGCTTGCTGTAAACACCAGACAACGGCGTCAGACTGAGAACGGATCATGTTCGCACAACTAACGACAGCTCAGCACCTTCACATTCAGCTCGAGGTCCTCACAGGCGGCGAACGCCTTGGACATCTCGTCTCTCTTCTGGCTCATGATCTCCAATCGCGCCTTCAAATGCTCAGTGAGCTTGATCAGCCCCTCGAGTTGCTGGCTGTGGCCTACAAAGCACACCGTTTTATTGCATGCGTTAGCATGGAGACCACCACAGGCATCAGTATCAGAGGCTTTGCACGTACGGCTCAACATGATCGTCGACGGCGTCAAGGCAGCGACGCCCGAGAAGAAGAGACCCTTGCCCGCGAACGAGATCGGAACACTCAAGCCGCCCGTCACTGGAGCCGCGATGATACCTGCCGCACCGACCTAACATCATTCACAGACGCAATCAGAGTCTCACATAACCCACACATTACAGGGCTGAGCAACACGCACCAAAGCACCGGCGACGACGCTCGCGGCTCCCACTGCGACGCCCGTGCCGCTGAAGTCCTGAGATCGTGTTCGTAGGTGCAGCAGCGTGATGGTTTGGACCATCAGCTTCGTGCACTCGGTGATGAGATCGTCCAGCTCGTCCAGACTCTCACGCATCTCCGACACCATCGACTGGGACGACTGCAGCATTCGCGACACCGCCCACTCGGCTCGGCGTGCAATGCGCTTCTCTTCGTTCTTGTCACGAGGCGCCGTCGCTGGCTGGATCGCTTCACGCAGCTTCGCCAAGTAGTCCTGCAGCGTCGCGATTTCGTTCGAGCACTGCGAGAACATCAACTGACACTGCTCCACGTGCACCAAGCTACGGTCCACGAGCGACTCGCATCGCTTCAGCGTGCCCGTCGCGAGATTCACGAGCGCACTCGACTTAGAGAACTGGAACGCCTTTTCGAGCTTCACCACGACCTCCTTGAGCTCCGTGAGCTGGTAGTCCTCCGTCTCCAGCACGATCCAGTCCTCTCGCAGGATACGCTCCGATTCGTCCAGCGTGAAGGTCTTCTTGACCTTTTCCACGATCTGCGCGCTCTTGTCCACGATCTGGGCGCTGAGTTTCGCGACGTTTTCCGTGTTGATTTGGTTGAGCCCGCTCTGGAGCCCATTCTGGATCGTGAGGCGGCTGCTCATGAGGCGCTCAGACAGCTTGGGCGGCAGCAGCGGCTTCGTAGTGGACGGGAGATCGTCCGTCGTGAAACTCTGCACGCGCTGGGCCTCCGACGCCGTGCGCGCGCGGCCCGGCGACAGCGTGGCGTTGCTGCTGCGCAGCGCGAACAGATCGTCGCTCTGGCGTCTCTCCGTGTCTCTGTCGCCCACGGCGAGCCGCGCGTCGCGTGGAACGGTCGCCATGAAGCCTCCTCCGTGCTGCGCGTCGTCCGGGTCCTGAGGAAGTTCGACGGAATGGCTGCGTCTCCGACCGACTGTCATGAAGTGGATTTGGGCAGCTGCAGGGACTCTTTCGTGAGTAAGAGGGAGGCTACTATTCGGGTGACCTTCAACCATTTCTCACTGCGCCATGTGGGTGTGACCTGTGTTGAAGAATACACGGCAGACAATACGATCATGTAGTGCAGGTTTGGTGGTCATGGGCCTGGAAATAGTGCCTCCTGGAGGAGGTACTATTTTGGCTCGCCGCCAATGGAATGCACCCTTTGGAGGAGCTGTTGGTGGTGAAAGGCTGCTTGAGACCCATTCAGCTCTTGCTTGATTGGGAAAAGAGACATCATGGCGCGTAAGAGGAAGTTGCAGCAGCGTGTGAAGGAGGTCGGTGCGCAGATCGAGGCGAGCATCCGCGAGGATGCCGAGGCCCAGAAGCTCGAGCACGTGGCGAGCGAGGAGCTCTTCCAGATCGATACGGCCGGCGGCAAGCTCACGAAGAAGCAGAAGCTGCAGAAGAAGGACCCGGTGGTCAAGTCCAACAAGTTCATCCCGGAAAAGGTCAACAAGTTCGAGGCGGAGCTTGTGAAGAAGCTAGCGCAGCGCCAGCAGCCAGTGCGTGATGCGAAGGCCAAGAAAGCCGCGAGCGCCGAGCCGATTTGGGGCGCCGACGGTGCCATCCCCGTGGACAAGAAGGTGAAGGCGCTGGATGAGTACGTCGCCCCTGCCGTGGTCAAGAAGGTCGCGGTGCCGAAGCGCGTAGCATCCACCAAGCACAAGGTGAAGAAGGTGGCCGTGCCAGCGCCTGGCCAGTCGTACCACCCCGACTTCGAGTCGCACCAGGATGTGCTTGCTGCCGCCGTGGCGGAGGAGCTGGAGAAGCAGGCCAAGCACGAAGAGCAGTCCCAGCCTGTTGCGAAGGGTCTATCGGAGGAGACTCTGCAGTACATTAAGGACGGCGACTCCGAGGAGGAGAGCGAGGAGGATGAGGACGGTGAAGGTGTCACCAAGAAGGTACGTCGTGGCGTCTGCGTGGTCTGTGGGTTATCATTCAGACACTAATGCTTGTCATTATTGTGTATCGTGTAGCGTCGTATCCGCGAGAAGGTCACGCAGACTGTGCGTAACAAACGTGCACGTCACCACTTGATGGAGATGGAGCACAAGGCCAAGCGTACCGAGAAGTCGCTCGTCAAGCAGATCAACACGTACGTTGATCAATAGCTATGCCTCGCACTCACGAAGTCACAGTGGCTAATGCGTTTCTGTGAACGGACAGCGCCAACCACATCCTGAATACGCTCGTCAAGACCGAGAAGCAGTCGATCCAGAAGAAGGAGCTGAAGAAGGTGCTCCTGGAGCAGAAGTTGGAAGAGGAGCCGATGGTCAAGATTGGCCGTCAGATGACGTACGTGGGATGACAATCTTGAGCGAAGGAGAACGCCGCAGTAGCTAATCTTTTCTCTGTTGCCTTCACAGAAAAATCGTCCGCGACACCCCCGTGCTGCTTTCAGATGAACTCAAGGGCAGCCTGCGTCTGATGAAGCCGAAGGGCGACCCACTGCTCGACCGCTTCGACAGTCTGCACAAGCGTAACATGATCGTGAAGAACAACTCGCGTGGCAAGCTGAAGCGCAAGGTCAAGATCGTTCCTGTGAAGAAGTAGTTGCGCTCCAACGAAAGACCGTACTACTGACATTCGACGAACCTCTCCTCGGCACGACACGCTCGAGCAGTGTGGCCATAGAAGTGTGCATAATAAATTGATTTTGGATACAACGACTCAGCGCCAAGAGCACGAACAGGCTATTTTTGATGGGAAGGAAGCGTTGCTCAGTTATCAAGCCTCGCCGCTGTCTCGAGTCGACCGCCGTGCTGTCTGCCGTCTCTCTAGGCCGATTGCGGCTCGGTGCCTTGAAGAGGTCGACGATGACGTCGTCAATGATGCGGCCGGGGGTAAGACAGCAGCGCCTACTGCGTACCTCTCTAGCTGGAAGCTCACTGATGTGGTTTGCAGAACTTCCGCCACGACATGCGTGGCAAGGGCGTCGTGGAGGTGAGTATGGCGGAGTACCTGCGCAGCAAGAAGTCGATCCTGAAGAAGATCCGGCGACGTCTCATCATTCTCGGGATCTTCATCGGCCTCACGGCGCTTGTGTCGCTGGTGCTGGGCACAGTGAGTCAATGCCCATGCTTTGATTGAAGCGTTAAAGGAATTGAGGGGCTCACTTGGTGGCCACGACTGCTGCAGGTTGTGAAAGTATCGCACGACAAAGTGACCAAGTACCACCGCAAGTTCGTGAACATCGCGCTCCGGGATCTGTACTTTGTGTACGGAGGCGTGGCCATGCTGTTCAGTTTCCACGGCTTCTACATCGATGGTCACTGGGACAAAATGCAGAAAGATGGCAACCGACTGGTGATGCACCTGCGCGTCTACAGCCTTTTGGGCCTGGCATCGTGCGTTGCAGGTGCGTTCTACCCCACCTTGTCCCCAGTGTTGGCACTCATACGTGACCACACCATTTCTATTTGTTGCAGCGATCTGGTTGGGCTACGCAACGCTCACAGCCTTCGGCCTCATTGAGATCCGCTACATTGCGGACTCGCCGATCAACGTCATCTACCTGGTCACACTGATCACGTTGTGTGTGAGTTGGCTCGGCCTCCGAGTTCCGTGGCTTGCTTCCCTATGCTAACGATACGTCTGATGGTCGATAGATCCACTTGATCGTGATGCCTTGGCTTCTGCGCACTGTGCACCGCAAGGCTAACCAGGCGGATGAATACTTCAGTGCCGAGTTCATGGACTCGATGCGCCGCTCTCAAGGAAGCGGTGGAAGCCGTGGTCGCCGAGTTGAAGAGGAAGAAGACGATGACGACGATGGGGAAGTGGAAGTGGAGGTGGTGAGCGACGAGGAAGATGATGAAGAGGAGGAAGCCAGAGACCGACGGGCTGCAGTAGTGCCTGCTTCATCCCCTCGCAGCCGGAAACACAAACCGGAAGCCTCCCGAAGCCCGAGCAAAAGCCGCCACGCATTCTACGGCCCCGATGGGTCATCACGAGTAGCAGGTACAGTGTCTGCTCGAACGTCAGCCAGATCGCCTCGTGGATCCAGACGAGAGCATCAGCCGCGTATTAGCTCGCCTCGATTTGACGTACCAGTCGACCACATTCACGCTACCGACGACGTGGCGCATGGTTATCCCGGTGTGAACCACACAGCGGTTCCTGACGAGTTCATCACAGCAAGCGCAGTGGCCAAAGCAGATCAGATCCCGTACGCTTCTCCAGTCTTCTGGACGGATCCAACACCACGACTGCAACTCGCCGACTTCTGGCAACTCTGGAAGGCGTCCGAGACCACGTACGGCATCTCTGTTCATGCGCTGATGTCCATGTTGGATCGTACTGACAAGCTTGCTTTCGCCCGTCGTAGTGGCTCTTTCTCGTGCCCATTTAATTGCGAGCCGCGACGCCAGGACGTGGAGGCGCACCTCCGCGCAAATGGCTTCCACGTCGCCGCGGTGGAAGCCAAGGACAACGTGCTGCAGGTGTACTTCCATGCCTTCCAAATGGGAACGGACGTGTTCTTCCTCGGCGAGTTCGTGTTTCTGTTCTCGCGGCGATTCTTCCAAGCAACATTCAAGTGCAAGGTATGTGCGCATGAATAGCTATCCTACAGTAGCTCTTTTTTGGATGCCGCCTTTCTCGCGATGGCTTCGCTAAATCGTCTCTTCGCGGCAGGATCACGACGTCGCGCCCGAGTTTGTGACGCGCTTCAACCTCCAAGAGCTCCAAGTGCTCGAAGAGTAGCCATCCATTATACAGTACGAGCGCACACCGCCATAGAGAAGCCTCATACATCAGACAGGAGCTGCTCGCTGCTTTCTCATCCATTTGGTGCCTGGATTTTCTTCCGGAACTTCAACTGGCGTCGGTTGAGTATGCGTTGTGGGAGGTGTATATAGAAATCTCAGAGGTTTCCGATCCAGAGATGTCGCGGGGTCGTCGGGTCGTCACGACGCCACGACGCCAGCACAGCCTAAGAGTCAGCGGAGCTGCTGGCGTGAGAAGCTCCAACAATGGAGTGTGGACACCAGCGTCGTGGACAGTCTGCCCGGTTTACTCATGCGATGGCGGCTCGCGTGATGATGGCACGTCCGCCTGGGTAACCCAGTGGGTTGATCTCTGACGGCTGCTGGCTGGGTGCTGAGCTCCGCACGCCAGCAGCGACACTCGCTGACGCATGCTCCCGCTTCTTCATCGATCTCATCGTCGTGTGGGCGTCTGATCCATGGCTTCGTACTGTACCCATGAGTGTGGAGAATGAACGGGGGTTTCTTGCGCGAGGCTTCCCGATCGCGTGAGACGACCGGCAGATGGCATCGCGGCCATCAAGGCATGTACAGACCGCTCCTCTCTCCGGTCGAGTGACGCCACCATCGTGATGGCTGCTGAATTTTAAATAATTCCCTGGCGACCCACGCTCCACTGCAATGTACGTACGTACTGGATCGAGGCAGACGCTCCCGTGGTTGAGAATGGATGATTCCACGAGAATTCGCTCCTGGACACTTGGACGGTGGCGCCACCGCGTCATCCATCACGATGATCCTGGAGATGGTGTGCTGGGTAAGATCGCAGCGCATCTTCAACGTGCGAGCTCTCGCCATCACATGTGACTACTGTACGACCGCTGTCTTCGACGTGCAGCACCTACAGCAGATATTCTGCGATTCCAGTCGATGTGTCACTAGCCGTCGAATGCCGCACCACCGCACCGTGCGATCGCATTTGAGACCGGCCTGAACCAGACTGAACCCAGTAGCTCTTGGTTGATCGCTCGATCGCTCGTTCTCGGAGAATGGAGCGCACCGACAATCCAGCGGGTTTAGTTGATCTTTCGCGCGGAGGCCAGAAACCGTTTTTCCATGGAGCTTCTCGACTCGCATCGCATAGTGTTCGTCTCAGACCAGTCCGAGGAGGCAGAGTCTTCCAGAGTGACGCCATCTTCATGGCATCGCGCAGTGTCCCACTCTCGAAAGTGTATGCTGGAACGAGCTCCCACTCCTGGTCCTCGACGCTGACAACGAGTGTCTGCGCCGCAATGTGACCACCTTGTCCGATTGTCGCCCTGCTCTGCGCTTTGCTTGCCACCCTACAGACTCACTCTCTGCTACAGCTCTGTTAGTATAGCCGCCGCAGAGCCATGTGGACGCGCATACTTGAGGGCGTCAAGCGCGCTTTGATTCGTTGCGTTGTTTGCTTGTTCTTCCTTCGCAACCCCTCGCGTGACACCTGTCAAACCGACTCACTTTTCATGCCAGCGGCTCATCGATCCATCGATCCATACGTAGGCTGGGCACTGTAGGTACCCAATGGTCCATGCCAAGAAAGTGTCCACACATACGCCAGCCAGAAGAAACACAGGATTCCTCGCGCGGGCGTGCGTCCATGCGCGCGAGCGTCTGCTTGTGGCCACACGGGGGGTGTCGAGTTGCGAATCGCCCGACTTGATCAATCGTTTACGGCGCCATGCGCACCCCGTTTCAGTGCGTAACCTGGTCCACTGGGTGCGACGGAGCTTCACGACGACGAGATCGCAGTACATGTCCACTGCCAGACGCAGTGCGGTTCAGCACGGCTGCACTCTCTGTCACTAAACTGCAACCACGAGTGGCGATGAGGCGGCAGCTTTTCGTCACAAGTCGCAGATGGTGCAGCGACAAGCCAGCGAGCAGCTCAGTGGGTGCTTGTGATTGGCTGGATCGTCGCAACGTAGCTCTTCAAGTGAATCAACCAGTACTGTACGAGCTCAGTCACGATCACGCGACCAGCACCCTACGGTACGTTCGCCCAAGAGCTCTTCGACTCGACACGCTCGGTCGCCGGCTCGCTTCTCCAGGAGCTCTGGAGCTTCGCCCAGCATCCGGGTGTACGCACTCCAGCTGGAGAGTGGCTCTCGTTTTTCACACACACACAGCGCCGCGCGCGATCCGGGAAAGTTCATTCCGCAATTCGCCTTCCCCCTCCACAGCGCATCTCAGCACCGCGCCACTCCCCACCCCACCCACCCACGCACCACATCTCAATCTCCTCACATCATGTCTGCTCCTGCTACCCCACGCGACCGCGCCGGCAGCTCCGCCGTTGACTTCGAGATCTCGGAGCTGCAGAAGTACTACCACCTGCCACTGCGTGAGGCCGCCCGCCGCCTCGGCACCTGCGAGGCTGTGATCAAGCGCGTGTGCCGCAAGCGCCAGATCGCGCGCTGGCCGTACCGCCAGGTCTCGGCCAAGCTTGTCAAGATCCAGCAGCTCTGCAAGTTCCTCGTGCACATCCCAGAGGGCGACCAGGCCCAGCGCATTCGCCTGCGCATCAAGCAGCTCACGGACGAATACTTGGAGATTGTCGGCGGCCACGTGCCGAGCGACCTCCAGTGCACCACGGACGACGCCGCGCTCATCGTGCCACAACCAACGAGCCCAGTGGATGCGAGTTTGCTGGAGCAGTTTGACTGCCCAGCGGATGTCGAAATGGAAGACACCAGCAGCGGCGATGACCAGGACGATGAAGGCCGACCATCCGATATCTCGGCGTACTCGCTGCGCTTCATTCTCTCGGACGCCTCGATCCTCGACATGGACTCTGGCTGCCACGTCTACTAAACTTAAACCCGGACGCAAACGCCATCAACGACAACAACGGATCGCATCCCCGGGCGAACGCCGACCGCCCGCCCCGACATAGAGCTGCACGTTTGTACACATTTTTGCCTGCATGATATAGAGCTGCATATCGACCATAGACGCACATAGACACGTAAGAAGTACTGCATATTCGTAGAGATAAACTACAACTAACATGGAATGGAATGAATCCTAATAATCACGAACGGCCATCCCTGATTACGACAAGAACTACGTAGTACAACGTGGCGAGCTTCGGCTTGACGAGAGCTCTGTCAACTTAATCACCCAAGTTGAAGTTGAAATGATCTGATTTCTAGTTTTCACTTATCATGGGCATCTTGTCGTGACCCACAGAGGCAGACGCACGGTTCGTGAGATATCCATGCGCATGCGGATCCCTACGGTCGTGGGATCCGGTTCAACAAGCATCATTGGATTCCAAAAACGCAAGATACCCATCAAATCATGGCTGTCATTTGTCGGCTAATCGTGGCTTTAAATCTGGTCGAGCGGCTCCATGCCGAGCAGCGTGAAGCACTTGTGCATGACCTTGAGCGTGGCGTCACACAGCAGCAATCGGCTGCTCTGCTCCTCGCTGCCGATCACACGGCACGACGTCGCGAAGGTCTGCACCTTCTCGGCGAGCGTGTACAGGTAGCTACACAGGCGGTTCGAGTTCAGGTCGCGGTCCACGAACAGGATCGTATCCTGGAGCTGCAGCAGCTCCAACGCGAGCGCCGTCTCCGTTGGGTGGACTGGCTTGATCTGCTCCTCGGCGTTGTTGATCAGCTCCTGCATGTTGGCTCCCGACTTGCGGATGATCGAGCACAGACGAGCGTACGCGAACATGAGGTAGACGGCCGTGTCGCCCGTAGTCGAGAGCATACGGTCGAAGCTGAACACGTAGCTCGACGTTGGGCTCTGGCGCAAGTCGAAGTACTTGACGGCGCCATAGCCGATACGCTCGGCGGCGTACTCGACCTGGTCAGGAGGCAGGGTGGTCTGGCCGGCCTCAATACGAGCGAGAAGCTGGTCCTTCATGCGGACCTTGGCCTCGTCGAGCAGCTCCACGAGACGCACGACATCACCCGAACGCGTCTTGAAACGCTTGCCCGACTCGTCGTTGACCGTGCCGAAGCCAACGTGGTCGACACGGTGTACGGCAGGGTCGTAGATACCCGAGAGCTTGCCGACCTCAAACAGGAGCTTGAAGTGGTCGTTCTGCGAGAAGTCCGTGTAGTACAGGATACGGTCGGCCTTGATTTCGTGGAGACGGTACCACAGCGCCGCGATATCCGTCGTGCCGTAGAGGTACGAGCCATCGCCCTTCACGAGGATGAACGGCTGCTTGAACTTGTCCGTGAACACGACAAGCGCGCCGTTGCTGGTGGACGTGAGGCCCTTGGCCTTGACCTTCTCGATCACGCTTGGGATGATGGGGTTGTAGAACGACTCGCCGAACTCCTGGAGGCTCACGCCGAGACGGTCGTACACCTTCTGGAACTCCTTGCGACTGATATCGCACAGCGTGTTCCACACCTTGCGCGACTGCGGGTCGCCCGACTGCAGGAGCACGACCTGCTGCTTCGAGCGCGCGTGGAAGTCCTCATCGTTGTCGAAACGCTCCTTCGCGGCCTTATACAGCTTCGTCAGATCCGTCACGTTTGGCATCTCCTGCTCCCACTCTGGGTACGCCTCCATCAAGTGCGAGATGAGCATACCGAACTGGGTGCCCCAGTCGCCGACGTGGTTGATACGCACGACTTCGTGGCCCTGGAACTCCAAGATGCGGCACATCGTGTCACCAATGATCGTCGAACGCAAGTGGCCGACGTGCATGTCCTTGGCGATGTTTGGGGACGAGAAGTCCACCGCGATCTTCTGCTTCTTCACAGGGCTTGGGAACACGCCCTTCTTGAGCACATTGCCCAATCGCGTCTTGATGAACTTCTCGCTCAGGAAGACGTTAATGAAGCCCGCACCGGCGATGCTCAGACGCTCCAGCATATCGTTCTCTGGGATCGCGTTGATGATGGCCGTCGCAATCTCACGCGGCGACTTGGCTGGCGTTGGCGAGCTCTTCAGCAGCGTGTAGATGTTCATGGCCGAGTTACACTGGTAGTCGCCGAACTTGGCGTTCTTGGTGTTGGTACGGGTGATCTCCACGGCCGGCAGCTCAACGCCAGGGTACGCGGCGGCGATGGCCACCTCGAAGATCTGCTCAATGATCGACAGCACGTTGTGGTACGTCTTGCCGCTGAGGATCTCAGCGTCCAACTTCGGCGCTGGCTTGGCCTTTGGCTTGCCACCCGAGGCGAGCAGCGCAAGGCCCTGCACAAACACGCTGCCAGTGAAGAGCTGCGCGACGTAGGCACGGAACTTCTTGGTGATCTCCGTGTCCTGCTCCGCAGGCACAAGCGCAAACGCCTCACGGAGTGTTACACCGGTGACAATGTCCGCCAGCGTCAGCTCACTGCCGAAGAGGAACTGCACCGAGTCCGTCTTGGCCGAGCCTTCCTCCTTAGCCTCGATCAGCGCCGACAGCTCCGCGCCGAGCTTGCTCTTGTCAGCGGCCTTCTTGGCCTTGTTCACCCATGGCGTGAGCACGTGGCTCTCCCACTCGAGCCAGTCGTCGACCGCCAGGTCGTCGTACTGGAGCACGTTCGCGTCGGCCGCGAGGTAGCGCGCGACGGCGTTGGCCGAGAAGATGACGGCCTCGTCGACCGCGATCTGCGGGCCGCAGTTGACGTACTTGGGGTCGGACGGGCCGACGCTGAAGGCCTTGCCCGTGGCCGCCAGCGTGATGTAGCACTTGAGCTCCTCGGCTCCGGGCTTCTCGTTCACCAGAAGCTTCATGTTGGATCTGGGATGCGCGCCGCTGATTCCTCTTTGCCCACCACCCGACGGAAAGACCTCCTCACCATGGGAAGCCATTCCGAACAAGATCGCACCTAAAACCTCGTTTTCCAGGTGCAATGCTTTCCCCACCACAAGAACCTGCGGGCAGAACAAGTGACATGTCACTTCCAGGAGGGAGACAGTTCCCGATCAAGTACGAAAATTGTGGCTAAGTTCGCCTCGGTAAAGTACGAAATGGTAGGTTCGTGTTCGCTTTCCAGTGCGCACTTAGTGGGCGGCCCCCGCCATTGAATGGGGGTGGAAGGGTTTCCCCTCAGCCAAACAACAGGCAACAGCATAATGGCGCGCAACGGCGGCGGCGATGCGGCGTCCAGCGGCTCGTCTTCACGCACCAGCGAGGCCCTGCAGCGGCTGATCGACAGCGCCGACCAGTCCGTAAACCTGCTCTTCAGCTCGTGGGACCAAGAGGGCGGTGACGCGGCTCCTACGTCGCAGGCGTCGTCCGGGTTCAACCAGTTCGCCTCGGGCTCTGGCTCGGGACTCTTCGGCTCGTCGTTCGCTTCTCAGGACAGGAACGGCGCTGCAGACGCTGATGCGGACGACCTGAACGTTGTGGATCTGTCAGTGCAGAGGGGTATGCTCCACGTCAAGGGCGTGTTCCCGGACCACTCGGTCGAGTACGCGGATATCGACCCGCGCTTCACGACGATTGGCGATCTGAAGCGCGCGCTGTGCGAGAAGCGCAACTCGAAGAAGGATCTGGGCATCACGGCGAGCGACGCGCGCATCATGTTCAACGGACAGCTCGTGGAGAACGACTGGCTCGTCGTGGACTGCGGCCTCGGCGTGGACGGCGTGATCTACGTCGTCAAGGCGCTGCCGACTGGCTCGTACTTTAGCGGCGGCGGCTTCACGGGCCGCGTAAGCGACTCGCGTCTGCCGGTCGCGTCCATCGCGTCCTCGTACGCGCAGCAGCAGAAGCAGCAGCAGCTCACGCGCCAGCAGCGGGAGGCGAACGAAGACTCGATGCTCGTGGAGTTCAGCCACTCGCTGGCGCTGGACACGACGCAGAGCGGCCTGCTGACGCACAAGGTGCGGCCGGAGGAGTCGAACTTTGCCGAGATGCTGTCGGATTTCTACCAGAACCTCGAGAACGTCCACGACACGGACGGCTACAGCGAGCGGCTTCTGCGCGGATACATCGACGTGCTGCAGTCGCGACTGGAGAACTTGGAGGCGTCAGTGGACGGATCCAGTCGCTTCGCGGCGCAGCAGCGCCAGCGTCTCCAGGACAGTATCAAGGAGCTGCGTGACGAGCGGAACACGTGGCGTCTGCTGTACGAGCTGCGCCGTATTTGCCACTCGAAGGGCGACGGCTCGGACGACATGGCGGAAGACCCGGAAGATCTTCGTTTCGATATGGTCGAAGCCGATGCCGTGCAGCTGCTGGAAAAGCACAACGACAACTACAAGATCCAGAAGGCGGTCAAGACGTGGCTCGAGAACATCGCGATGGAGAAGACCGTCACGGTGAATGACAAGCGAGACGTCGCCAAGCACGGCACTCGCACGCTCAAGATGGTCAAGAAGGGCTTTATCGATCGATCAGGTGTGCAGCTGGATCCTGACGCTGTCGTGCGGAACGGAGACCGCCACGTTGTGGAGGATGACGCGGAAGATGAGGCAGAGCTGCTCAAGGGTGTGTGGTCCTTCGTTCGTGCGGGCAATCTGGACCAAGCCGTGGATCTTTGTGTACGTGTGGGCGAACCCTGGCGAGCTGCCAGCATCTCGGGTGGCATTCAAGTCGGGGCTAGTGACGTGGAAGATGACCGATCGCTCGAGCGGTGGGGAAACCCAATGCGTGCGCTGTGGAAGACGACGTGCTGGAAGTTTGCCGAGGCCAAGAACCTGAAGCTGTCCAAGCGCAGCAGTCTCCTCTCTCGCCAATACGAAGAAATTGTTTACGCTGCTTTGAGTGGCCACGTCCAAGTGCTGACGCAGTCGACGCTGAGCGAAAGCTGGGAAGACCACTGCTGGGCGTATCTCCACGCCATGACTGAACAGCAGATCGACGAGACGCTTCACAACCTGCTGAAGGTCAAGCTCCAGTCGTCACAACTCATCGTCGGGAACGACGCACACTATTTACGACTTTACCGAGCGCTGCTGGACAAGACCAAGCACTTGAAGCGCTACCAGGTGAACCTCGACGCTCTCTTCGACGACCTGAGAAACAGCAAGAGCGAAGTCGTTCGCAAGCAAGCACATGAACCATACCGCCAGATCCAGGCAAAGCTCGTGACGGCCAAGATCGAGTCGATCGTGACCAGCGTTGCGAACGGATTGGCGGCCGACGAAGAAACGTTCGACTGGCAGCTGCGCGTCGACGAGCACGTACCGGCGGATGATGTCACGCCGTTCTTCCTTCGATTTGCGGCCCACTTTGTGTTGTTTGCATCGTTCACCGAAGAAAAGATGGACGAGTCGGCCAACCACATGGTCGTGAAGGCATACATTCGCCACCTTGTCAAGCACGGCCACTTCAAGCTCGTGCCGATCTACGCGTCTCGCCTGCCCGTCGACGGCGCGGTCGAGGTGTACGTCCAGGTCCTCTCCAGTCTCGAAGATCGACTAGAGCGAGAGTTGTTTGTGCGACGGATCCACGAGTTCTCGAGCATCGAGGTGCTCACTGCCGTCGTGACGATCACAGTCGAGCGTCTGAGCGTCCAGTACCTGGAAGAGGCTCGACAGGGTACGCCGACCGCGCAGGACGTGACGACTCGTGTTGATCGCAAGCGGATGCGCCTGATCGAGTACCTCTGCTTCTACAATGATCACCGTGCCGAGGCGCTTCGACGAGCGAACTTGCTCGCACGCGAGTTTGTGTTGGAAGGTAAGTTCAACGCCGTGAAGGAGTTATTCATCGAGAATGTCCCAGAAGAATCCATCGGACTCGTGAACCTCCACCGCGCCGTACAGAGCGTCGAAGGCGACGATGAAATCGAGCGCATCCTGCGAGCCCACCTGTGCTGGAAGGCGTACATCCGCGCGTGCAACCACTATGACTTGTGGCGAAGCTGCACCGCTGGCCGCAGCAAGGCGTCGTGGCTGGCGTACTCGGAAGAGAAGGAGTTCCTCACAGAGCTCATGTACCACGTCTCGCGTTCGACCGTCGCGATCGTCGATGTGCTGCAGTTTGAAGATGGATGGATGCAGCAGTGTTCCGGTGAGTACGACGAAGACTTCCGTGTGCGACAGGCGTGCTTGCCGCTGCTCGCGCTCCACCTCCACTTCATCCAGCTCGAGTCGGCCAAGCTCGTGTTGCGCCTGCAGTTCTACCCGACGTCAGCCAAGGTCCAGCTCGCCCAGCCACTGCTCGAGAAGTCGTTGCAAGTGGCCGACGTCGTTGCCGACGAGCACTACGCGGTGTCGGACGTCTTGACGCCAGAGCAGTGCCGTGAGCTGCTCAACGGGTTCCGGGAAAGCTCGATCGCCCTGCTGCACTTGGAAAGCATGGCGCCACTCGACGATGCCGAGGACGAGGCCCACCACGAGGCCAACGAAGTCGCCCAGCCCACCGATCTCTAGAGACGAACGACGATGCACGAGACTGACTGACGACTGGAGATGTGGATGCCCTCACAAACACGTACGTAATACTAGTCCACACCCAAGCGTCTGGTATTTACATTATTCACAGGCTTCGAAGCTACAACACGAACAGCGACTTCTATCGTACTCTCACATCTTCGGGGGCGTTAGATATCATACTCGGCCTCCGACGTGTCGTCCACGAAGGACGGCATGCCCAAGTTGCCTCCGTACTTGCGGATCTCTCGCTCGACTCGCTTCTTCTCGAGCAGGTTGTGCCACGTATCCCGGCCGCCGAAGCGGTAGTACCAGACGACCAGGACGATGCAGTGGACGATCAGCAGCGCAATGAGCACGTAGCCCACGGCGACGATGGCCTTGTCGGCCGACGTGCACATGTACACGAGGCAGAGTCCGATGGCCGGCACGATGAAGAAGCCGATGACGAGGAAGATCACGGCAGCGATGGGCCAGCTCGCACTGTAGTGGGCGAGCGCGCGGGCCCACTTGAGGATCGGCTTGCGCGTGATCGGGATGGGATAGAAGAGGAAGATGCCGAAGAAGTTGAAGAAGAAGTGCGTGAGCGCCATGGCCACGGCTTCGGACTTGCCAGTGACCAGCGACGCGAGCAGTGCGTTGGCCGTCGTGCCCAAGTTGGCGCCCAGCATGATCGGGTACACCTGCTCGAGCGTGATCACGCCCAGCCCGGCCATGGGCGTGAGCGTCGATGTCACGACGGTGGACGAGTGGACCACGAACGTGATGCTCACGCCCACGACGATGTTCACGTAGCCGTCGTACTGCAGCACTTTGGAGATGACGCGCTTCGTTGGGCCCAGGAAGACCTTGGCAAGCGTACGCACCAGTGTCACGAGCGAGCACAGCAGAGTGACCAGGGCGATGCTGAGCACAATTGCACCAACGGCGCTGTCACTGAGCTTCGAGTTCTTGAAGGCTCCACGCTCGATGAATGACAGGATTGCATCACACGTGGCTTTGCCGGAGGCCACTTTCTCCAAGACTGACTTGTTAACTTTGAGCAGCGTGTTGGTCAAGGGCTCGACGATGGCGTCCACGGGACTGGCAAAGTTGCCTCCTTTGGTGTGGGCGTGTGCCAACGCACGCGACAGCTTCTCCAGTGGACGGAAGAAGACTTCGAGAGGGAACATGACGAGCACGGACCAGATATTGTACATATCGTGGATGGTCGCGGCGGCCATGGCGCGTTGGAAGTGGACGCGGTTCTTCACGTGGCCGAACGCGACCATCATACACGTGATGCACGTGCCGATGTTGGCGCCCATCATCACGAACACGCCCTGGCGGATCGTCATGCCGCCGGAGCCGACGACTGCGACGGTGATGGAGGTGACGGTACTGGAACTGTGGATCAATGCCGTGGTGACTGTGCCGATCAAGAGCCCAGCGAACGGACTGTCCGTGAAGGCGAAGGCGTCCTTGGTCGTGCAGCTCAGCAGCAGCGTGACGCTTTCGCCGATGAGCTCAATGGCGACCATGAAGAAATAAAGTCCCAGCAGCGCCAGCGTCACGAAGCACAGCGCCTGGACACACTTCTGGGAGGTCGTCTTCTGCGCGTACTCGGCCTCGGCCGCTTCTTCCTGCATGTTCTCGTAGGCGATCATGAACTGGATCGGAGACGGCTGAGATTCACGCCGACCGTAGCGTATCTGGACCTCTTCGTTCTCGTCCAGCGTTGAGAGCGAGCCGTCGGCCATGACGGGGATCGTGGACGAAGCCTGCGAGGCCCTCGCGTCCAGCTTGTCGTCAGCGAGGAGGACGACCCCCCGCTTGGTCGTGGCCGTGGACGTCGTGGTGGCCGGAACTGCTTCTCTCTGTCACTGTGTGCCGACCTTGGCAACGGCCACACACTCACGCACGAAGAGATCGATGGAAAGGCGACTGGAGACCTTGACACGCTTCCAAGCGGCGTGTGTCGAGATGCAAATCGGACACGCAATACCGTACACAGGAGCTTCTTCGACCCGCGCCTTTCCAGCTTGAGGCGTGAGCAGACGGAAGCTGTGTGATTCGAAGGAAGAAACGCACTGAAGCACGCGTGGATCGAAACGTCGAGTGCCGATGCCGCCAGCACCGCGAGGCTCGCAGCCGGTCTCACTTGTGCGGGGCCGCTTAGGCGATGGACCACGCAGGCAGCTGCAGCAGATGCCGATCGTCTGCCTGTCAACAGCCAAGCGTGAGGAGAAGGTGAAGGCGAGTGGTCTCCCATCACACGCGCGCTCTGGGTTTCGTGGTCTCGCCTGTGTTTCTCGCACCATTTGAGCAAAAGGGTCAACACGAGGAGATTCAGTGCCTGAGATCTGTGACGTGTGTTCACTAGGTTTTTGTAGATGTGGCAGAAAGATTCAGCAGCTGGTGCTTCTTCGAAAATGTAAAGATGAGCTCTTCAAGGTGTGGCACCTCACTGACTCGTTGCTGACCGCGATCCAACGGCCGTCAACATCAAGGACCTTGCACCATGTGCACTGAGCAGCGTTGCCAGCACTCAGCAAGGGTATTGTATGGATGGCTGACTCGTGACACGATGGTGTCATTGCATGCAGCGACTCCCTTGCAAGCCTGGTGACGGCATCAGACTGATAACCAGTCTGGGAGAGAGATTGCTTGTTGGTATTCCTGGCAAGAGATCCTGTGGAGTTTCCAGAACGATCAGAACCAGCGACGCAGAGCCGTGGGTACACACACAAAGGTTGTCTGCTCCATTCCTCCGATGCACAAGTGTAGACGCAAAAGATTCACATTTGACCATCCCCAGAAAGTCCTCCATGTCATCATCGTCTCTGATTCAGAGAGGCCTCATGGCCGGCGTACCGTCTCCATAGGCCTTCTGGACTGGGCTGCAGCCGTGTCTGACATGAAATGCAAGCTCCACGAAGCCTCTTTCCGTCGTTAAGGTGGCGTTGTGTGCTGTGGCCGCCTTTCCCGACGGGGTTACTGAGATGGAGGGCATGAGGCCTCGCTGTACCCACCTCCGCAGTCCATGGCACCCATGGCGTACTGGCTGAAGAGCAGCTCGGCGGGGCTCTTGCCTGCTTTAGTTGCTGAGCCTGTGAGGTGGTGTTCCAGGAGTCGCTGAGGAAGGCACCACACGTGAGGAGCTGCAGCCGACGGGCTGCTCTTCCACTGCCAGCCATGCTGGTCGAGGTCTTCGTGTTCGATCTTCTTCAGCAGGAACGCACTCTTGAGGCCAAACGACGACTGGGCTTGGACTCGTACGTCGTACGCGCCTGGGTCCTCCATTACGCTGGGATCATGATGAATTGGAACGCTCGTGGCCACATCGGCTGTCGCCGAGGCTCGGAGCCTGAAGTGGCAGATGAAGTCCTGCAAGTGGGACGCACCTGGCACACCACCCACCGACGCGATCACATTCCCTGTTGGAGCCACGACAAAGTGGATCTGCGAGTCGGTGTAGCCGCCGAACCACGAGCTGCAGCGCGTGGTCGTGTGGAAGCACAGCCCCTCGACGGTTCGGTTCTGTGGGTTCACACTCGCATCGATCTGCACGAGGAACTCGACAGGCTGGAAGCTGAAGCAGTGGAGCTGAGCGCCAGCGTACACGAAGGCCTGAAGATCGGACAGCAGCTGAGCCTTGAGATCCATGGTGTCGAAGGAGCTCACGAACATGGTCACGCCTTGCTGTACAGCCACCAACACCCCACGCGCGACGCCGGTATGCGGGACAGACACACCCGCGGGCGTCTCATACAGCAACGCAGTTGGCGGAGCCACGACTGGGACATTTGCTGCATTTGCAGCAGCGTGCTGAGCACCAGCAAAGCCAGGAATCGGACTGCAGTGCGCGCCAAGCCGCCCGACGTAGTTGTCTCCGACCGTGCCGAAGAACCTGTTGATCTTGAAGCCTGGCTTGGGCTGCAGGATACTCACCTGGCCTCCGTTGCCTCCATACCACGGCGAGGACCGTTCGTTCGTGTGGAGACGCATGGCGTCCACCCAACACATCGCACGGACTTCCACGTGGGTGATGAACTCGCTTGGGCCCAGAAGAAACCAGAAGCGTGCACCAATGGAACTGAGCTCCTCAGGCCGCATTCTCGCTACTTCGAGTCGCGTGTACGTCCACACAGACGTGACGAACTCTTCAGCTTCCACGAGCACCGCACCGAGATCGGCGTCCATGTCGCCCGCAGCGGTTGTAGTGAATGGACGCTGCACGCCGTTCTGCTCGCCGAATCCCACTGGGCCGACCTTGACTGGTGTCGGCGCGTTGGCGTCAGTCGTGTAGACGCCCAACGTGTCGACGCAGCCACTGCCCTGGCGACCGAAGAGGCCCGAGACACGACGGCCTGGGCCACACTCCAGCTCCTCGGTCCGCTGGCCTCCTTTGCCGCCAAACCACGGACTCGATCGCAGGTTTGTGTGGAAGCGGATGGCGTCCATCCAGTGGCCGCTGCGCACAGTCACGCGCTCCAGCAACTCGCCTGGAAGTAACGCAAACACGAGCTCCTTCGATCGGTAGTATGGCGTATCCACGTCCGTCGTCGCTGGCTCGTGGGTATCAGCGGACACCACACGGATGCTCTCGACATAAACGTCGCCTTTGACGACGATGGCCCCAGGCAGCGAGTCGGGCAAGTCAAAGGACTGGTGAGGACCTTCGGCTCGTCCCCCTCCGACCGTGTGAGACGTCTGGACTCCCATTGTCGAGCCATTGTGGTCTTGACGTGTCGTAGGAACTGGCTGCTCTACGATGGCCGAGCAGTGGACGCCCAGAGCGCCGACATAGTCGTCTCCACGCGATCCGAAGAAGCCGTTGATCTTGCTGCCGTCGTCCGGACGCAGCACGTGGAGCTGTCCACCGTGGCCTCCGAACCAACGTGTCGACTGCAAGTTCGTGTGGATACGAAGTCCATCAATCCACGCCATCGCACGGACTTCCACGTGCGTGATGTACTCGCCCGGCGCTAGCACGACCCAGTGAGTGCTGCTGTGGGAACGCACTTTCTCGTCAGTAAGCTCGGCGAGCTCGGCACGAGTGTACGACGTGATCTTGTCAAGGTATCGACTCGCTTTGATCTTCACGGCACCCAAGTCGCCCGTCGGCTGGGCGACGTTGAAGTGAACCGTCTCACCAGCCGTGTGGCCCCCGCCGACTGGCCCACGGACCTTGCTGTTCCAGCAGACCAACGGTCCGCTCGTGGACAGTTTGGGCCTTGCTGAGATCCACTCACAGTGGATGAGCTGCAGCGCGGAGCCGCGGTTCCAGTGAGCGCCGTCCGGCCCCGTCACCTCCCTGAGAACCTGGTGGTTAAGCTGGAGCCGCCCGTCGCGAAAGTCTTGGAAGTACGCTGGCTCGTGGCGCTTGTGGTCGGCTTGGTAGGCGCAAAAGAGTCGGTTCATGTCGTCAAAGCCTCGCGACATGATGCCGCTAGTAGAGTGGCCGAGTCTGAACGTGTGGCCCAGCTCGTGGATGAACGCGCCGATGCCGGTCGAAAAGTTGCCCCAGAACGTGCCTCTGTAGGCGCTGTCGTCCATGAGAAAGTTGGTGTCGATACGCGTGTTGTTGAGCGAGCACGCCGTGAGTTCGCCCAAGTGGCTTGGCCACGTGTGGAGACCACACGACCCAAAGATCCCGACCTTGCCCCCACCCAACGCCGTGTGGCCGTCCGACTTCTTGGTCACTGGATTGTACTTCGAACACCCGAGAATCACCGCGTGCTTGTACTGGAGCTCGTGGTGGTCGTTGAAACCCATCGCGACGATGTCTTTCTCGACCAGTTTGATGAGCTTCTGGTCGTGGATACGACGCGCCTCGGCGTTCGGAAACGTGGACCGCAGCAGGTGGACGAGCGGCAGTCCGTCCTGAGCAAACTCCAGTGCGAACGACTGCCGTGGCAGCCCCGCGTGGACAAACATTTCAGCCGCAGCCGTCTGCAGCAGCAGCGCATTGAAGCGGATCTTCTGCAGAGCCGCTTGGTCAGAATTGTCGACGCCTGGCGGAGCGTCAAAGCCTTCGTCGTCACGGGCGTCGAAGCACTTCTGGTAGTAAAACCGCACGACGTACCGCGAGACAGGCGGCACGTACTCGATGTGGAACACACGCGTGCTGTGGTCGCCCAGCCGCATCGTGATGGCGTACTTCCCGGGCGCTGGCAGAAGCACGATCGCCTTGAAGCGGCCAGTCGCCGTCACGGGCCAGAAAGCTCCGCGTGCGGCGTCCAGGCGAGCGTCGAGGAACCACTCTTGCGGCGGCAGCGCGAGCGAAGGGAAGTCGACGACGTGGCCGTCGAGCACCACGAGCGGATGCGGCAGAGCCTCGTGCTCATGGACGTTGGAGATGACGATGCGCGAAGGCGAGAAGGGCGTCGCCATGGCGTCGGGGTCGTTGCCTTCACGACGCTTTTCTGAAACTGAGCTGATCAAAGCGTGGAGTCAGATACGGTATCAGATCCTCAACCTGAGTTATCTTGATTTCACTATACGGTTAACGGAGACCTTGAGAAACTCAGATCTGATGGGACTTGCTAAAGCTTCTTGATGAGCATGGCGAGAGGAATGCGAATGGCATGGGGACGGTTGCAGCTTCATTGGCTCACAATTAAATACATCAAAGTAGTCGTCTCAGCGTAGGCACGGGGGAGGATGTCTGCTGGGAGGGGAGGCTCTCGAGGGTCACGCCGCTGCTCTGCGCGGACGATTGGCGTCACACGATGGGGATGGTGTCGTCGTGGGAGAAGCCGCCGGTCTGGAGGGCTGTCTGCTGCGTATCCGCGCGCTCGCGAGCCATTCGCTGGGCGCGCTTCCGCTCCAGGAAGCGGCTCCAGCGTTCGCGGCCCGTGCTTTCACTGTACCAGATCCAGCCCGCGACAAACACGGACACGACCACGCCTAGAAGCACCCAGCCCATGACGACGACGGGCGTGTTGCCGGACGTGCACATGTACGTGATGCCGAGGCCGACGACAGGCACGACAACGAAGCACATGAGCACGAAGAACACTGCGCAGAATGGCCATGCGGCACTCCAGCTCGCGAGCGAGTTGGCCCACAGGAAGATCGGCTTGCGGGTGATCGGGATCGGGTAGAAGAGCAGGATACCGAAGAGGTTGAAGAAGACGTGGACGAACGCGATGGCCACTGACTCGCGCTTGCCCGTGACCAAGCCGGCGAGAAGCGCTGTGCCCGTCGTACCCAAGTTCGCTCCAATCACGAGTGGGTAGACCTTCTCGAGCGTGATGACTCCCAGGCCGGCCATGGGCGTGAGCGTCGACGTGACGAGAGTAGACGACTGGACCCAGAACGTGAGCGCAGCGCCGACGAGGATGTTCAAGTAGCCGTTGTAGTCGAGAGCGCGCGCGACGACTCGCTTCGTGGGGCCCAGGAACACTCGCGCCATGAGCCGCACGAGCGACAGCAAGGACGCGATGATGATCACAAAGCCGATGACGGCGACGATCGCACCGATCGATCCTTGAGACATACCCGAGTTCTTGAACACACCGTCCTTGATCAGCAAGTCCGCGCTACAGTCGCCGCCGGTCGCCGCGGCATCGAGAGCCTTCTTGTTGAGCACGATGACCAAGCTGGTGAGCGGGTTCACGATGGCGTCCAGCGGGCTCGTGAAGGCGCCGCTGCCACCGCGGCTATCAGCCAGAGCCTCGCCAAGTCGCTCGAGAGGGTGGAAGAGGATCTCGAGGGGGAACATGACGATCACGGACCAGATATTGTACATGTCGTGGACCGTGGCCGCTGCCATGGCGCGCTCAAACTGGCCGCGGTCCTTGACTTGAGCGAACGCGACGATGATGCACGTGATACAGGTGCCAACGTTGGCGCCCATGACGACTGGCACGGCCTGGCGGATGTTCATGGCGCCCGTACCCACGAGTGCGACGGTGACGGACGTGACGGTACTGGAGCTGTGGACGAGCGCCGTGGCCATGGTGCCGATCATGAGACCAGCCACTGGGTTGTTGGTGAAGTCGAACGCGCCGTGGTAGTCGCAGCCAAAGGCGAGCGTGAGTCCGGTCTCGATGAACTTGATGCCGACCATGAAGACGTACAGAGAGGCGAGCACGAGCAGGAAGTACAGGATGCCCATGACGATCTTGCGCCGCGTGCTCTGGAAGCTGTAGCCTTCTTCTCCGTCCTCGTCCATGGCATGGTCGCCTCCGTGCATGTAGTACTTGGTGTTCTCCGGAGATCCCTGCGCACTCGCGGCGGGCGTGGCCGTGCGCTCGTATCGGAGATCGTGGGCCTCGTCCATGCTCAAGAGCGAGATGGGCGTGTGGGCGCCGTACGAGTTCGGGACTCCGCGCTGCGCCACGAGCGGAGGCTGCATGGGCATGCGTCCGCCTCGCGCTGGCTGCATCTGGAGCTGCCGTGGTTGAGGCTCAAGCGTAGTACGCGACTGCATATCCGCTCACTTCTGGTCGGGTGCCGCGGGAATTGGTTTGTGAGGCGGGAGGATGGAGAGCTCTTCGAGCGGAGGGCCTCGCTCCTGGCAGACTGTCACTGGCAGTGCCAGCCAGCGCCAGCGGACAGAGTTGTAATCGCATGGTGGTGATGGTACGAGTGGCACCGTTTGCCGATGCTCTGCGCATGTGTCGCCTGCACGTGACGCGCCTGATGGACGCAAGAGAGATTCAACACGCGGTTGGACGTCTCTTTCCTATGCCGCTCACTATGCGTCACGCCGGACGAACCAAATGGGCTGTTCGAATCTCGAGCTCCCCATCTGTTTCAACATATATCAGTATAATTCCAGCTGTTGTGGCGTTACTGCGGCTGCGTGTACTGATATAAATTAGATGGTGGTGACATTGAGTGTCGTTGGGGATTCGCCCGTTCAGCGGCCCCGCTGATGGACTCCATCATGGAGGAGCCTGCCCGCAACCGGATTGTCGACTTGGTGTCAGACGAAACGTGAGTGTTTGGCACCGCGCCGACTGTTCAGTTTGTTCAGTTCAGTCCACTCCATGATACGACACCTGATAGTGAAGACGGCGAGGTCTCCGATAGTGTTGACTGCTAAACTGGCAAGGTCTCCGATACTGGAGCGCGAAGGTTTGGAAAAATAAAACTGGCAGAGTGCCAGGCAGCCTGGCTCTCGGCTGGTTTCTGTTTCTCATCCGCCGACTTGGCAGGCAGACAGCCAAACTCCATGCGGCGGCTGCGTCGCAGGTGTCTGAATGTATGGCAGCCGCTTCGCATTTGCTTGCAGCCGTTGACGAATTTGGTGGCCCTCGCGTGAAAAGAATCACTCTTGAAGTGCTGACACCGCGAGCAGCTCGGCGGGAGACTTCTTCCATAGTGTTCACTTTCCGTTCGAAGATGTGCGGTAGCATTTCAGATGTGGGAGGTCGCCACCCACATCTCCGTGGCCAGCGCCACTTCGCCGCCGCTTTCAAGATTCCTGGTTTTCGTGCCGATCGAGTCTCCTTCGCGCTCGACTTCCCACTGGATTATCACGCGCCCACGCCTCTGACTGGTCGTCTGAGATAGCGACTGAGATTCCCTTTCCACTCTTCGCGTTTCTTGCCAGCAGCGCGCCGGTCCAAGAACAGCGGAAAGGATTCGCCTTCAAGTTGCACCTCGTCACTTGTTGCCATATACCGGTATTTCACCGGTACAAATAATAGGTAACTTAAGCGGATCCGTGGTTGACGGTCTCACGTCGCGTCTCCTGGCGGCCATTTGCACTGCATCGGCGCCGCAGCAAGCGACGGCGCGCTCCCATGTCCATGACGCTGTAGACCGGCAGCGTGTGTGTGTGAAGCACTGTACTCCTCCCTTTAGTCTGCCTGCCATTGACACGCAGAGCCATGGGCAACGAGATCTCCAAGGCGCTGGAGGACGACGTGCTGCCGGCCGTGAACGGCGTCGTGGCCGAGAAGCTGCTGGCTGAAAAGGCCGGCGCGGCGGCCGTGCGGCACAATGCCAAGGACGTCGCGCAGCGGCAGCAGATCTTCGCGTTCTGTGCGGACTGGGACCTGCAGCGGCTCACGGATCTGCTGCGGTGGGTCGCTCGCTTCCAAGACCGCAGCGCTGCCGAGGCCACCAAGCCAACGTTCGATCTCCGAGGGCTGCAGAGCCAAGTGGATGCGTTGGAACGCGAAATCCAGACCAAACAGACTCTATTGCAGCAGGTGGATGAAGAGTTACGGTTACTCGAAGGCGCTGACGGCGGGGGTACGGTGTATCAGGACCCCGAGGAGCTGGAGCTGGTCCAGGCGACGCTCGAGAGTCGGCGGAGCGATATCGGCGACGAGCTGCGGGGGCTGCAGCGCCAGTTGCGGGAGCTCAAAGTGCATCTACTGGCGAACATTGAAGGCATCGATCTCACGCGGGAGGTGCAGTGGTCCGTGTTCATGAAGGCCGTGAGTCGCGTGTACTTCCACACGACGCTTCAAGCTCACGCTGAGACGTACGCGGAGTGGCATCCGGCAGCGAGTGGGTACGCAATGGTGCGCGACGACGGGGCGGCGAAAGATCTCGGAGAGTACACGAAGGGAGACGTGCTGCTGCCGCCGCCTGCGAATCACGAGATCGACGGCCACACGGACGACAGCGCGAGCAGCTCAGCCGCCAGTGAAGAGAACGGCAGCGAGGGAGAGGACGATGCGTCAGAGGAAGAAGCGAATGAAGACCAAGACGACAATGCTGCAGATGATGCCGAGCCTACGGAGGCTAAGGCGGCTGGTAAAGAAGAAGGCGGAGGCGACGACGATGAGGATGAAGAAGACGAAGACGAAGACGGCGATGCCGAGCCAAAGACGCTGGGTAACCCACAAGAAAGTCCTCCAGCAGAGGCTGCAAGCGACGCGTCACCACTGCTGACAGCTGAAGCGCTCGCTGACCACGCAGAGGCGACTGCCGCAGCAGCAGCGCCTGCCATTCCATACAAAGATCTGGTCAAGCGACCTCGCGTGATCAAACGGCCCGTGCCGGCGGCGTTCGATGCATCAACGCGAAGTCCCGTGTTCTTCGGGTACACACTCGAGAAGCGAACCGATGAATTAGAAGAGACTGTGACCGAAGACGATGCGCTCGCTGGCAAGGAAGCCGCGATCTTCGACCAGAAGATCCAGCAGCGGAAGGTTTCACTGGACGAGACGCTCAAGTCGGAACGCGGCAAGCTGGACGTGATCAAGCAGCGCGAGGCCGACGTGAAGCAGAAGCGGGAGCGGTACTGGGAGAAGCGCCAGACCGAGTTTGACCGCGCTAAGCAGGAGCTTGATCCGAACGACATTTTCTTCCGGACACGAGAAGTCCAAGACAAGAAGACACGCGACACGCAGGCGTTCGAAGACGAGGAAATGCGGCGCCAACGCGAGAAGATCGACGGCCGCATGAAGGCCGCGCAGGACGAATTCGACAAAGCGATGGACGAGATCCGGCTCGTAAGGTCGACGGACGTGCCGCTGGGCGACCTGCGTCTCAAATTCCACGACGCAGAGGTGGATCGGTACAACGTCGACATGCTTCAGGCAAAGGCCGCGCTGGCGACGGCGAAGGAAGAGTACGTGGCACTCAAATCCACCAAAGGCATCCGCGTCGGTAACCAAGAGACGAAGAACCGCGCGCAGCTTCTGTTCGCTGAAGACCAAATCCGAGCCAAAGAGCGTGAGCTGGAGGCGGTGTGCACGCTGTACGACAACGAGTTGTTTCTGCTCAAGCGCGCACAAGTGATCTTCGACCGCGAGCAGCTCTTTTTGCCGTTTTTTGTGTGTCTGCAGCAGCAAACGCCAAGCCGCAGCGGCAGTCAGCAGGCCTTCGACACGCGCAAGGCGTTTACACTGCTGGAAATGGCGATCGCCATGCTTTTCGTCGTCGGTGGCGTGGATTTACGAGCCAAGATCGCGTTCCTGTTCAAAATGTACAGCAAACCAGCGTCGTCGCGGCGAAACAGCATCGCTGCGACCATTCCGCTGCTCCATCGCGACGCGTTTGCCGAGATCTTGCGGCTGAGTTTGCTCGTGTTTGGCAAACTCGGAGACTTCCGGCCTCGCCAGGAGCTCACGCGCGAGTATTTGCTCGGGCTGAGCGACCGCGAGTTCCTCAAGCTGGAGGTCGTGATCGACCAGACCGACACGGCGTCGACCCGCAACGGCATGACGGGCGTCGAGTTTGCGAACTACTGCACGGAGACCGTCACGAAGTCCAAGTACCTGAGTGAACTGCTGGGCGTGCCGTGGCAGTTTGAGCAGCTGAGCCGCTTCGTGGTGCAGCACATGAGCGCCGTCCACCAGTACAAGCTCGGTCTCATCAACGTCAACGATCTCAAGTTCGCGATCGCCAAGCTGTCGATCACTGCGCGTGCTGAACTGTCGCGATGGAGGAAAGAAGTGATCCACGAACGAGCGCTGGCCATGGGCGAGAACGACCCGCTGAAGACGGACTACTCCAAGTACTTACCAAAGCGCCGGGCCAAGTTACTGTCCAAGGTCGTGCCGCTGGACCACGGAGGATACCGTAACCTGCTCAACTACCGCATGGAAGTGATCTTACGGGCGACTGTGAAGCTGCAGACGTCGTGGCGCGCGCGCAAGGGCCGCCAAATGGCTCGCCTGGCAGCCGAGAAGCAGGCCTTTTACCACGCTCGCGGCGTCGCACTGCAGGAAGCAAGAGACCGAGTGGAGGCTGAGTGGCGGGAGAAGGACGACAAGCCTGCGCATACAGTGGAGAAGATGAAGTTTGAGGCCAAGATCCGCATGAAGCAGGTCAAGCTGCGCACCAAGGGCAACGCCTTCTCCCGCGAGCAGGTGTTCGCGCTGCTGATGGAGGAAGCCGTGCAAGTGGCGCAGAAGGAAGTGGACAATCGCTTCCGAGAGATGGAGGAAGAGCTCGGGTACTTGAAACACCAGGACGCGCTGACGAAGCCGCTGGACGACGTGGAGTATTTGAAAGACGACATCTCCAAGGCGCTGGTCACGCAGGTCGTGCAGGCCAAGCAGGAGAAGGAGGACGTCGCCGCCGTGATGGACACGATCACACTCACGGAGGAGCTGGAGAAGAAGAAGAAGCAGGCGCGGAAGCAGTCGCAGACGAAGCCGCAGGGCAACCAAGAGACTGTAGGTGGTCTTGCGATACCAGAGACCAAGAGCGACGAAGACACGGAGCAGCATTTTGAGGACGCCGAGGACAAAGCGCGGCGGCTCGCGCGCACTCAGCAACGGCAGGAGCTCATGGTGTTCGGCCGCTTCCCGCGTGAACTCTACTCGAGCGGCATGACTCGTGAGGAGCATTTGTTCAAGATGACGCAGGCGTTCCCAGATCCGCCGCTGCTGCAGCTGCAAAAGCGACTTCAGCAGATTTGTGTGGGCATGACGGACTTCAAAATGGGCGAAATGCTGCAGGAACTGCCGTCCAAGCGCCACATTTGCACGTACGTGACGGCGTTCCGGCGCCACGACGGCTCGTACGACATGGAACGCATGGAAATGGACTTGTTGGACCATTTCCGCATGGTCCGAGGCGCCAAGGAGCTCGCTGACGCACTCGCACACATCGCAGACAGCGACCTGGAGTTTGGTTTGACGCGGGAGGTGCTCGCTGTGCTTCAAGACCAAAGCGAAGGCGCGTTGCGGCAGCTCGTGACGCTCGAAACCAGTCGCGTGGCCGAAGAAAACGCCGAAGCGGTCAAGAAGAAGCTCATCCGCATGGGCTACAAGACGCCAGGCGTGGCTGAGGAAGGTGAGCAGACTGAGGCTGAGAATGCCGAGCTGCAGGGCAACCCAGCGATGGTGCTGCTCCAGAAAGAGCAGCACGAGCTCGTGGAGAAGAAGAAACGACTCCACGACGCGCATTCCCGGTTCCTGGACGCGATGCGCCTGTGGAAAGAGGCCGAACTGTCGCTCCACGAGACCCAAAAAGCCCAGATGAAGGTCCAGAACGTGTACCCCGTGCTTCCAACGCACCGCACCAAGTGGGCCGAGCGGCTCAGCTACGCGCTGCGACTGCCAGAGGGCAACGCCACGCTGCTGCAGGACAAGTACACCGAAGTGCTGAACGTGTGCCAGGACTTTCTCGAGTCCAGCGTCGCGATCGCTCGCGTGCTCGTGCGCGAACTGCATTTGCCTGTGAGCCACAAGTCGATTCTGCCTGTGCGTGACGCGCCCATCGACGGCCGCAAGGACGACGTCCGCGCCACGAGCCGCTTGAAGTACGAGGCCCACGGGATCCTGTTCAAGATCTGCACGGACGACCACGGCCGCTTTGAGCAGTCGGACGAGTACGCCGCCAAGTTCGGCGGCCACGAAGTGCGGAACTCGGGGCTGTACCATCGCGCGTTGCTCGGCAAGGCCAGTACCGTGCTGATCCCGCTCGAGTGTGTGGTGGACTGCCAGGGCTACCGAGTGCTCTGCTCGTCCAAGGTGCCCATTGAGATCATGACGTGGAACGAAGCCGGCACGACGATCCAGAAGGTGACCAAGCAGCTTGTCCACGGCACAGAGAATAGCGGCAAGACCATCGTGTTCCAGAGCAAAGAGCTCGACAATCTGCTGGCTGATGCAGCGAAGCAGCTCAACCTGAGTCGCCACGGCGTGCGTGGGTACCACGATCTGACGTCCAAAGTGTTCCATGCTCCAGCGGATCTGCTGGGCTACGTGAACGCCGACAAGCGGTTTGTACTCGTCAACTTTGCGCGTGCGATGCCCCCGGAAGACCCGGAGCTCACGCCGCATTTGTGTGGCTCGACGCGTGGCATGTCGATTCTCTGGCGGCAGCTTCGCCCGGAGTTTGTGGCTGCGTACAAGACCCCGTTGTCATCGGACGCGCTATCTTCCATGACGTACTGCACGCCCGACTGGCAGACGCAGGCGCTCGCCATTGAGGACGCCACGCGCGAGCTGATTGAGGTCGCGATCCCGGCGTTTGCCCGCAAGCTCTCGCAGAAACCGCACTATTTCACGGCCGCGACGTTCAATCTCGTGAGCGAAATGCATCGCCACGGTATCAACATGCGCCACCTCGGGCTGCTTCGCGGCCAGTTTCCTGGAGCTCTCTCGGGCACTGCGACGCTCCAGTATTCCACAGCAGAGATCCAGACGACAGAGGACTTCACGCGTGAAGTGGACCGCGGCACGCCGCTGTACATCCAGGGCAAGGCGTACTGCGTGAGTCGGAATGCCAAACACCGCTATGACGCGCAGTGTATCACACTGAACGAAGTGTACATGGGCAATTCGATCCAGAACGTCACGGTGTACGCGGGGCGACAGGACTGTCTGCAGCACGCCGCTACGATCCGCGAGCGGCTGCTCGTGGAGATGGTGGCGCGAGCTTTCAAGAACATCCTGCGCCACTTCCTGCGCACAGCTGCGTCGCTCAGCCGCACAGGACTCACGCCGATCCTCCACCGGCGGATCATCATCTACGGTCTCAACTTACTCACGGGCAGCGAGCGTGGCAGCGAGGACACGTTCTGGAAGATGCACTTGTACGAAGGCATGCGCGTGCGCTTTGGGCCGCGTGCAGTGTCGGAAGTCGACCAGCAGAACATGCGTCGCCAGCTTCTGCCTCAGATGCACGTGGTGGTCGCTCGCTGTTCGGAGATGATAGGCATCCACTTGCGCCCTGCGAGTCTCGAGCGCGTGAAGCTGCACCCGGACGGCTACATCTTCGTGCTGGACGATCTCCACGAGGACAGCCCGTACCGCGTCAAGCACAACCTGCTGATGCTGCATTTCTCCATGGCGTCGTTGCTGCTACTGCAGGCGACAGTCCAGCAGGCGACGTCGTACAAGCAACTCATTTCTGCTGACGCGCCGGACGGATACTGGCCGCTGTGTGAGCGGCGAGGGCTCTCGGTGGCGACGAATCTAGGCGCCTACGGCAAGGCACTGAATGGGAAGTACCTCGCTGGGTGCATTCTCGAGGCCGACGGCCCGATTGTGAACACGGATCTGAACCGCGCGATCGAATTCCGCAAGGAAAAGCGAAGCTACGTGGTGTTTCCGTACGTGGGGGATCTGTACCCGCGCGACACGGCGACCCACTTGGCCTTGGAGGCGTGGTGCAAGTGTGACGGCCACGCCAGCACGCGCCGCGTCGTGCTCACGATGGGCCGCTTCACGATCAGTGCGCTCAAGGCCAACGTGTGGGCGTTCAGTTTCAATGTCCGCAACATTGACATCCTCACGTTCGGCTCGCACGTGGAGCTCCACAAGTGGACGCATCTCGTGGGCACGTACGACGGCACGATGCTGCGGTTGTTTGTCGACGGGTTCCTCCAGAACGAAGTGGACGTGGAGAACGTCGTGGACTTGGAGATCGCCAAGCGCGAGGCCGTGATCGCCAAGACGCGGCAGGACATCGCCGACCTGGAAGAGGAAGCGCGTGGCAAGTGCTTCAAAGAAGTCGACCACGAGATGCAACAGTGGTTCCTCACCAAAGACGGCAAGAAGCAGATCAAAGCCGTGAGCCAGAAGCTGCTGGACGAGCACGAGTTTCGTGTGCGACTGTCGAAAGGGGCGTCGACGACTGCCACGTCCGCCGCGTCGACGAGTCCGCAGAAGGGGGACAAGGCAGCAGCAGTAGCTCCGGCGTCGACGAAGCGGGATCTGTCTCGCGTGACTCGCGCCGACTTTGAGCCGCTGGCCAAGAAGCAATCGCTGCGGGAGAAGTTTGAAGACCGCGTGCAGCTCGTGGTCGCCGAGTTCAAGGAGATGCGGCACCGTGTGAACCTCAAGATCGCCAAGGAGCTCGAAGAGCAAACCGACCAGGACGCGCGTGAGCTGCGCATCGGCTGTCTGTCGTCGGCGAGTCGCCGCGACGGCAAGCACTTTTTCCACGGCTGCATCGCCCACGTCGCGTACTACAACGGCCGCATCCTCACGCGGGACGAAGTGAACGCGCACTACGTCATGGGCATGCGCGACCGAGCCCACGCGTCCGACGATCTGTTTGCGCTGGCGTCCAGCCGCTTTGCCCACGCGCTGGCGTACGCGCCGGAGGACAAGGCGACGCTCGAGAAGTTTGCCGAGAACATTTGCGCGTCGCTCAAGTACGATCTCGACCACCAGCACGCGCAAGCCATGTACAAACGCAAGGTCAAGTGCGGGCTCGAGCTGTTCGTCGCGACGGAAAACGCCCACGGCATCGCCGAGGTGCTCAAGAACCTTCCGCGCGATCCCGTGTTCAGTGATCTGTTTGTGTACTGCTTCCACGCGCTGCTCAAGATCCGACCGGACTACTTCCAGGCCGTCGAGTCGAGCGAGTGTCGCCTGGCGCTGCGGCAGCTGGGACGCATGCCGTTCGACTTCTTTTTGGGCTCACGCGCTGCCAACTCGCTCACAAACGTCGAGCGCGAGCAGGAGGAAGTGCCTGTGTTTGCCGACATCATCCAGAAGGTGCTCGTGGACTACCCGTCGTTTTACGGTGATCAGCTCACGAATATGGGCTGGCTGCGCAGTCTCACAAACCCACGTGCTGTTGTGTACTTCGTGCTGAGCATGGAGGCTGGCGAGGACGTACGCTATATCAACTTCAAGGACGTCTCAGACATCGGGAACGACGACATGGACGTCGTGGTCAAGCACAACCGCTTCGCCATGGGCTTTGCGCTCGCCAATTGTTCGCTGCTGAACGATTTTTCGATCATGAAGCTCGCGCTTTGCTGCTCGCAGATCGAAGAGCTGGATCTCTCGTTCTGCTCACTGCTCACGGACGCCGCGATGGCGGCGATCGGCAAGCACTGCTCGCGGCTGAAGAAGCTGCTGCTCGTGCATTGCCATTTGATCAGCGACCTTGGCGTGGAGGCCGCTGTGAAGGTGAACCCTCGACTCGAAGAGGTCAGTCTCAGTTACTGTGAACGCGTGAGCGAGCGCTGCGTGGCCACGATCGGCTCGTCGTGTGGTAGCCTGACCACGCTGGAGCTCGAGCTGTGCGTGCAGTTGGGCAGTGCGGCGATGCGGATCCTCGCCAGCTCGTTGGCGAATCCGACCAAGCTACGCAAGCTCAACATCGCAGGATGCCATCGTATCGCGGATGACGGAATGCTGGAGATCGCCAAGAAGTGCACGCGGCTACAAAACGTGAACGTGCGATTGTGTGACAAGCTGACCGATGCGTCGCTGCGGATCCTGACGCACAACAGCCTGGAGCTGGAGATCTTCAACATCGAGGAGGTCGGCTTAGCGTCCCATCGACTGTTCCAGTTCGACCAGGCGGGTGATGGCCGTGGTGTGGTCGACAAGAACCTCGTGAAGAAGCTTCGTGAGCTCAACATGGCGGCATGCAACGGCATGAACGACCTCGCACTGGGCCACGTCGGCCACCGCGCCAAGCAACTCGAGTCCATCACACTCGCAGCCTGCACGGAGATCACTGACCAAGGTCTCTCGTGGCTGCTGATGGAGGACATGCTGGACAAGAGCGCTTGTGGCCAGCAGCTCACGCACTTGGACATAAGCTACTGCCCGCAGCTCACAGCCAGCGGCATCCACCGTGTTGTCGTGCATTGCGACAAGCTCACGTCTCTGAATCTCTCTGGGTGTATCCACCTCACAGACGCTAACTTGGTCGATATCATCGATGCTTGCAACAAACTGGTGCGGCTGGAGCTCGCCTTCTGCCGGGAGCTCACGGATGCCGTGCTACTGGTAGTCGCCAAGCAGCTCTCGCTCGAGGTGCTGAACGTCGGGCGGTGCGTGAAGGTCACCGACGACGGCATGCGTGAGATCGCGGGCCAACTCACGGTGCTCAAAAAGCTAAACGTCTCCGCCTGCAAGCGGCTGACGGAGAAGACGCTGCTTGGACTGCTCGAGGCCTGCACGCTGCTGGAGGAGCTCGACGTGACTCATTGTCCCAACTTCCCGGCGTCTTTGCTGGCTCGCTTTGTGCAGCGCAAGGTCCGCGTTTTGTGTGCCAAACTGGACGAAGTCTCAGTCGCTGAAGCAGTGGACGCGCAGCAACTGCAGCAACGGCGTGGGTCCAAGGCAATGGAAGGCATCGATGAATTTGGAGTCGCAGACAGCAGCGTGTCGGACTCGAACAATGCCGACGAAGAGGAGGACGCGGAGGCAGCCAACGCAGCGAAGACCAAGGGAAACGTGGTGGTCGAAGCCAAGAAACCCAACCGCAAGGCGCGGTTACCAGGCTCCGAGTCGAATCTGCCGCCGATCCATCAGCGTGTAGGAGCCAAGTGAGGTGGAAGTGTGTAGACGCGATGGCTATGAGGGCCGTATTTAGCAAGCGGGGTCATGGACCAAAATACAACGGCGCAGTGTGATCTCGAAAGAGCTGCTGGCTGGTCAAATTGAAAACAAGGCACGATGGATGCGAGAGGCGACAGCGAGCTGCTGCGGGAGGAGGAAGACGACGATGATGAGTACGCAGAGGGGCCGATGTCGCTGCACCTTGACAGCCTCAACGGCCCAGGCGATGCGAAGGACCAGGACAAGGACGAGCTCACGTTCCTGCGGCTGGAGAACGCGCTGCTGAAGAAGAAAGTCAAGGCCCTGGAGCGGATCTCCCGAGGCGAGAAACGAGGCGTGTGCGTGACGAGGGCTGCTGTCTTGTGCTGAGATTTGAAGCGTTTACTGATGTGTCTACGTGTGCGTGGATGCGTAGGAAGCTCGTGGTTGACGAATCCGAGATGGAGCGGATCAACGAGCTCCTGAAGAAAGCCGAGGAAGCCAAGGCGGACGCCATGAGCTACGCCGCCAACACATCGCGAGACAAGGCAGGAGCGAACGGGTCAGAGTTGTGTGTTGGCACGGCGTCATTCTGACAGTTTGTTGTTGGGAAATGGGTAGCTGGGCCAAGACGTCAAGGTGCTGCAGTCGATCTTGAAGAAAGCCAAGGCCGAGCGCCACGCGTTCAAGAAGAAGATCAAAGCCGCCGAAGACAAGCTCCACGTGGAGCGCCAGAAGATCGAAAAGGTAGGGTAGTGAACCCTACACGTAGCAGCTCACGGCTGACGCTAGTGGTGGTGAACAGGAGGAGATCCGCTTCCAGGTCGATCGCGAGATCTTTGCCAAGATCCTCAAGGTGCGTTCGAACTGTGGAGCGTACGGCTAGCAGTACAGAGTCTTATGGTCGTTCTGTGTGGCCCAGGACGACCGGGATTCGTACAAGTACGAAGTCAACTTGCTGGTCCAGAAGATGACGGACCTGCAGAAGGAGAAGCACGAGTTGTTTGTATGGGCCAAGGAGCAGCACGAGCGCCACCTGCAGGAGATCCGCAAGCTCACCCGCGCGCTGGGCCGCACGCGGAAGCTCGTGGACGAGCAGAAGACCACGAGCGAGGACGCCCTCAACGACGTCAAGCTCGTCCAGGCCACCGTCTTCCCCAGCGAGTTGCTGCTGCATCCGCCACCGGCTCCTTCTGTCGCAGACACAGAGCGTGTCGCCAGCCCCAGCGTCGCGTAGGAAAGCAGTCTGTTCAAAATAGAATGCCACCGAACGGCGGAGATGCGGAAGCCATGGGTCGATCTATTCGAGCGGGTTGTAGATGATGCGTTGGAGTCCGTCGCGCTGCTCGGAGACCTGGACGACCATCTTGATGTCCATGATGTCGCCGTCGTCGTGCTTGAAGGACGCGATGAGCAGCCCGCAGTTGGTCAGCTGGCTCGGCTCGATGCCCTGCACGTCAATGAATCCCACCTACGTGACACAGCGCGTGCGTCAGTGCAACACAGACGCAAACTCAATGCGCGGTCGGCGACATGCGCGTGCGACTTGACGCAATATTTTCGCACAACCGACCGAGAACTGGAAGTGGTTGGCGCCCTTGCGGTAGTCCTGCGCCTCCACTTGGCCGAGCTGTGTCAAAAGCAACCGCCGACGTGTTAAGGGAACCAGAGTCATTCAAAGACGGAAAGAGAAAGCCAACGCAACGCCGGATTCCGTGTCGCCAGTGCGAGACACAGCGACACAGAGCGGCGCAACTGGTCATGAGGCAAGCGGCAAAAGGATATGGATGATGTGTCGCTTGGTCACCGAGTCCACGAGGTACTGTACGCACGCGCATATTCGCGAAGGGAGGAAGAACGAAGAGCGAAGAATGGATGGAGTGTGGATACACAGTAGGTTGCTTCGTCAGTGAGATCCCAGAACTCGCTTGTTCTCCGCGACAGGGAGGGCGCCCGGTGTGCCGGTGCGGCATGCACTTCCGCCACCCGCGCGCGCACAGTACGTGGCGCGCTGCACCCACATACTGTAGGCAGACGCCCTCCAACTCAGAGAGAAGATGAGTCAAGTGGACTCACCTGGATGTCCCACACGCCGTTGGCGACGGGCTTGTCGAGACGGAAGTCCACCTCGAGGTTCAGCTCGTCGGTGAGCGCAGCCGGGTTAGGCGAGATGTCGATGGCGTCCACCTCCACGACGGGAAGAGCGCGCAGGTAATCCTCGTCGGTGTCGTCATGCGCGCGTGCGTGGTCCTTGCTCTCACTCATTCTGTGTCCGATCGCCGCCGAAATTGTTGGCGTTATTGGTTGTTGGTGTTGGCGGGTGGTGAGTCTTGCTTGGGTTGGGTATCCACCGCTTCGTGGCTTGCCAGCTGGTGGGCAGTTGTCTGCAGAGCGTGTCGCACGAAGGTGTCCCAACACGAATATCCGGGTTGAAGCAGGAATAAATCTGCGGATCTTCCCAAGAATATATATATTTCGGATAGTCACACTTGACACCTCGTCAGACTTAAATTACACCAACACCTATCTCACATAAATTACGTTCGCGCCTCTTCTGTTGACGAGTAAAGTTGTGTGTGGACAGATCAGGAGGGATTTTGCGAGTTGGAAACTCACATCTTGGGACTTCAACCAGTTGAGTTCATTCCTGGTCTGACAACATGGATCAATCGAACGGATTGGGCACATCGGACTTTGGCATCGACGATCGATACCAACCTTTGCCGAAATGGTTCAACCCTCGCCCCCATGCTTTATTCGTGGGAGCTTGATTTCTTCTTGTCTCCGACTCCCTCTTGACTCTCTCTTTGACTCGCGAGGGAATGCTGAAGTTAAGGGCCTGTCAGTCCGACAAAAACAAAACAAAACAAGCGTAATGCAAGAAAACCAAAAGAAAACTAGCAGCTCTCCACCAGTCATCAGTTGTGGACAGCTGCCCCTGTGGTTCTCGTGGAGAAGGACATCCAGTTCTCTTGGCAGCTCAGCTTGTGGCCGGAAGCACGGCTGCCCGAACAAGAGCCTCAAAAAAGGGAAGCGGAGCCTGGACCTTGAAGAATGCGTGGGCGTGGCTTGGCTGTTCGAGCGAGCGTTTGTCTTGGATCCAGCCAAACATTCCTGCTAGCCAAACTGGGTAGTTGCGGGCATTTACATGATGGACGTGCGTCGACACTCAGTCGTGCAGGATGGACGAGTGATGTTTGAGTCAACCTGGCTAAGACCCCAGTCGCTTCGCTCTCAATGCATCGAACATTAGTCCCCTCCAACTCTAAACGACAGCGTCACTTCCTTTGATGGACACACCAAGTCCATCGGAGTCCAGCTTCTTTGTAAGTTTTGAACCCAAGAGGCACTCCATGGAGCGAACAATAGAAAGAATATATCTTGCTGTGAGGGGTGCGTTTCAGTGGATACAACTCTTGTTCACCGGACTGGCAGGTGACTTGTTTCGGCTTCCACGGTAGGTACTGTACATCTCCTACGTATGCAGGTGAATGAAAAAGTGGGCGTTTCTTTGTGAAACCCACTGTCCAAAGGCAACCGGGCTGCATATCTACCGTACGCCACTCGTGTAACGACGCGTGGCGCACGCCAAGGATCGAATCCGTAGGTTCACTACGCTCTCGTGCTTCGAAGAAGTCCTCTCACTCGATGTCGTGCCTACTGTCCAGTCCCGATCTTCACTGTCGAACCCCCCTGCGACTTTTCGCGTGCGGTCGCTCGGCCATTATGCGTTGAAGCCGTGCGGTCGGCGCGAGATTTTCGAGCTGTGTTCAACATGGCTCAGACGGTGTGGGACTTGAGCGGGACGACTGTGTGAGGAGTTCGAATCAAGTTGACATCACTCAAAGGGTGCCCGGAGCTCTTGCTTCCATGCATTTTTGTGAACGGCAGTTCCACTTTCGGCCACGCCACAGGAGACGGGGCGACGCGGTCCCGGCGGTTTCACTGGCCAGAACATGTATTTTTCTGGATATTTTTATTTATTTCCTCATGGTTTGGGAATATTCCCCCGATCGACTGTCGCCTGGAACGATCTTCTTTTCAAGTTGGAGAAAAAGAGAAAACGACCAACTCAAACTCGCCAAAACACAGAGCGCAATTGCTTGTGTTCTGCCGCAGAACTTCCGCAATTATCTCACCAGCCACAAAATTTCCCAGACATGTTGGGGCTGCTGCATTGAAGCCCAGTCACAGAAACTGACAGAGTCTCCCAAAGGCCGCCGAGATGCAACGACCCCTTCTTCCCCTCCCCCTTTCCCTTGCTCGGTGGCACTGACGCTCCGCGCGCAACCATCATCCTTTGGAGAAGCCAACCCAAGCGTCTGAACAGGTGAGTGTGTGAGTGTGTGTCCCTCCTCCTCCTCGGCAACAAATAAACCACACTCAGCCCCTCCCCTGTCTGCCACGTTAGGCCAGACTCGTTCGCACGGAAAGACATCGCCAACACTCCGATCCGCACACACAACGAAAAAAACCACCATCTGCGACCAGCGCCCAGACACAATCCGCCGAAGCAGTAAACGGAACCCACCACCCCTCCATTTCCCCTGACCCGGCGCATCCGTTGCCGCCGCTTGTCGCCAGTTCACCCGCGCCCTCCAACCCCCAGACCTCACTGACGCGGCGGCCGTTGCGCACGTCATTCAGTCACTGACGTTCTTGCCGCCCCCCGAGAAGGTCGCCATTCTTTTCGCGCCGGCCACGCCACAGAACCCGCCGTCTGCTCCTCCGTTCGCCAGCTGTGACTTTCACTCCGCACGTGGCCAACTACAACATCCAGAATCCGCAGCTTCATTTCCGAATCTGCGCGCTCCCCCCCACATCGATCGCCAACAGGTTCCAACATCCAACAACAGGCAACCAACATCCAACAAGTGCAACCAACATGACCTCGATCATCATGCCGCACGTCGATGACGACGACAGCGACTACTACGCGTCCGCGCACGTCCGCCGCAGCACGTCCACGCCCACGACGCCCGTGGGTACGAGCGTGCGCCGCGTGCTGTCGCAGCGCCGGCTCAGCAGCGACGTGAATGCGCTGGGCGACCAGATGCGCCGCGTCCACTTCTCCAACAACGAGCTCGAGTCCACGCAGCACACGCTGAGCACGCACCACCCGACACCGCACGAGCCCAAGCAGGTGATCCACAACACGTCGTCGCGAAGGCTCTCGATCGACGAGGTCGAGCTGTACTTCTCCGAATTCACCAAGTTTCCGCCAGCTACCAACGACTACGTCGTGTCCAAGTTCCTCAAGCGCAATGACATTGTGATCGCCGGCGCGCTCGAATTCGTCGAGTACCGAGGCCCGCGCAATCTGGCGCTGTTTGCCAAGTCCAAGACCTACTGGGTAGAGCTCTACAACGGCGTCATGCTCCAGCACAGCACACGAGACGTCGTGGACACGCGGCCCGAGAAGCTGTTCATCACAGGCTGCACACCGCGCATCGTCGACGTGCGCGAGTGCACGATGGAGATCGAGCACGTGTTCCAGCAGAAGAAAGACTACCAGCTCATCAAGTTCCAGTGCAAGATGGACTTGTTCCTGTGGTGGTGGGCGCTGCAGCTGGCGTCAGTCAACAAGGCCGGCCCCATGAAGCAGACCTTCCTCTCGCCATTCCAGTTGATCGAAATCTCGAACAAGGTCGAGAACGTGCTGTTCCCACGGCCTTCACGCGCAGTCGCCTCCACGCGTCGCAACGGTAGCGACCGCCCCAGCGTCACCCACCTCATTCTCATTCGCCACGGCGAGGCTGAAAACATGCACTTCCGTGTCGCAGATGAGGAGAAGAGACTGACGAAGCGCGGCCGAGAGCAGGCGGCTTCGACGGCGGCCCACATTGCTGAGATGCTGAAGAAGGCTGGTGCCAGTGAAGAGAATGTCCAGCTCGTGTACGGCGGACTGCGGCGTACGCGAGAAACGGGCGATGAGTTCGTGAACGCGATGCCGTGGCTCAAGCAGAAGAACGAGTGCTGCTTGCTGGAAGATGGTGCCCCTGCCGGTATTGAGTACACCCACCGCATGGACTTCCGCACGGCCATGCACTGCACGGCGTTCGAGAGTCTGTGCCGCCACGACCCAAGCGAGTCGCAACGCATGGGTGCCGACAACATTGCCTACGAGAACTTCAAGATCCTGATCTGCCACGCGAGCTTCGTGCAGCACTGCATTGCAATGAGCTACAATGTCGCCAAGGACGTTGTCAAGATCGGCGCTCCCATCGGCCACTGCAGCATCACGCAGATCAACGTCACCAAGATGAGTGGTGAGCCCGAGAAGATGGACGTCGCGTTCACCAACCGAGTGGGACACCTCCGCCTCACCCACCGCACCAGCGAGTAAGCTGGTGATCTCCCCTTGCCGGTCCAAGCCGCCATTCCCCCACCCTCCGCGTATTTATGGGAAACTGCCAAGCCAATGCTTGTGACATGCGTCCACGCGTATCTTGCCGTCAACTCCAAGTGCGAGCGTGTCGACGTCCTCCACGAACTACCCAGAAACCAACCCAACGATCCCTCCAACCCAGTACCAGTAGAACAGCAGCGTACCAGTACCACCACCCGAACACACCAACCAGCAAGAGAAGTTTTATTAGTCCAAGTGCCATACAGTCGGCGAAAGAATCCAATTAGACAACCTAAGCATTCAATGAAGTTACAGTAGAATAAAAAGTGGCCAGTTGATCACGACGAGACTCGCAGCGAGTGGGGAGTGGGAAGCAGTGGCTCTTCATCGAGCCACGCACAGCACCTTGCCCATATTCTGCGGACACTTGCTGCCGCTGAAGGTGTTGGGCGACACCACCGACAGATCCAGCGCCGAGCCGAACGTGACCATGTAGTTGCCCTTGGACACCATGGTGCCGCACGACTCGGGCGTGAACTTGTCGGGCGAGCCAGTGTTGACCTTGTTGACGGCGTCCTGGATCGACATCGGGTAGCGGCCGATGACCACGACGTAGTCGCTGGGCGGCAGCGACAGCGACAGGTACGGATCCCGGAAGCTGATGGAGTGGCGGTTCTTGCGGCGCGCGAAGTTCTCGTCGTCGTCGCCGGCGTTGAGTAGATCCTCCACTGTGAGTGTGGCATTGGGCGACGACCGGCGGAAGAGGAAGGCCACGGCGTCGATGTAGCCGCTCGAGCAGTAGCCGTTCACGTCCACGTACGTGTAGCCCGTGACGCTTTCGTAGGACGAGACGTCGATGGTGACGCGGCCGAACGATGGCATCTTGAATGGGATGTAGTCCACGCTGACAGTGGATCCCTGTCGCGAGATCGTGCCATCCACGGTGACAGCCTTGGACAGCGTCGGCTCCGTGTGGTACGGACACAGCGCGTACGGCTTGACCGTGTTGCTACTCGAGCACTGCGAGCCAATGTACGAGTTCGGCCCTGACACCGTGACGTTGGATGTCGTGGCGATGGTCAAGCGGTAATTGCCGTAGTTGGAGATGGTAGCACTGCACACCCGAGGCGTCGAGGCCACGGGCATGGTCTTGGCCATGGCCTGGAAGACAGTCATGGACGAGACGCCCACCGCCACGCGGTAGCGGCCAGCGGTGAGAGGACGGAAGATGTACGAGTCCGACTGGCTCAGCGATCCGTCTTCGGCGCCGTAGCCAGTGGGCGCGTCGTCGTTCACGGAGATGATCGTGGACTCGGCGACAGAATCGTCATCCTTGACGCTGAACAGAACGATCGACGAGTCGATGTAGCCGGCGTTGCAGTCACCGTTGAGGTCCACGTACGTGGTCGCGTTCTTCTCGTCGACAACGCGCTCCATGGACAGGATGTCGAGCTCCACGACGGCGTCGGTCGCCAGCGTGAAGTCGATGTAGTCGATTGACGCGACCTTGGCGGTTAGGGAGATCGTGCCGTCCACAACCGTCTTGCGCTTGGGCTGCGTTGGTCCTGGTGTCACGGGAGCGGACGTTACCGGTGCGTCCGTCGGAGCCGTTGTCGCTGGAGTGCTGCTTGTTGGTGTTGGTGTTGGTGTCGGCTCCAGAGTTGTTGGGGCAGGTGTGGGGTCCACCGTCGTCGGTGCTGGCGTTGGGGCAAGGGTAGTCGGTGGTGGTGTCGGCGCCAACGTAGTTGGTGCTGGCGTCGGTGACATTGTCGTTGGCGTTGGCGTTGGTGCCAGTGTGGTTGGCGTCGGTGTTGGCGCCAACGTGGTTGGCGTTGGTGTATCCGGAGCCGAAGTCACTGCACTCGGGTCGTACACAGCATTGCGTGGCAGTAGCTGTCTCGCTCGCAGGTCAGCCACGATCTTCTTCGTGTTGACAGCGGTGTTGGGGCAGCCGCCACAGTGGTGCAGTGCCACGACCGCGTTGTCCGACGACGCGATCACCGGCGAGCCCGAGGACCCGCCCTGCGTGTCCAGGTAGTAGGCTACTTGCTGTGGCAGGCAGCCGCCTCGAGATGTCGACGTGACAGTGCCCCACTCGGCGCTGGCCTTGAGCGCGATGCGCTTGCCCCAGCCCGCAGGGTGCTGCGGGATGTAGATGCGTTCGTCTTTGGTCGCGCCGTCGTCCCGCATCTGGAGGAACCCGTAGTCGTTCGAGTAGTTGATGTCGAGCTTCACGAGCGTGTAGTCCAGTTCCGTGCTGGTAACCACGAGCTGCGCTGACCGCGTCCGCAGCGGACCCCGGCAGCCCAGCGGCGAGTCACACGACACGAGGCAGTTGTCGCTCTGCGCCATGAACTCGAACTCGGTGTTGCTGGCGTGGTCTTGCGTGGAGATGCAGTGGTTGTTGGTGATCATGTGGCCTTCGTCGCCCACGAGCCAGCCCGTGCAGAAGTAGCTGCCGTCGCTCTTGTGGATCAGCAGCCGCATCACGGCTTTCGACGTGTTGTACGCGTCCGGGTAGTCCACCTTGGCACACCCGGCTTGGATCGATTCATCATCCCCGCACACTTCCTCATTGAGTCCGTCTTGGTAGTTCGCGCTTTCACCGAGGTACCGGAAGTCGTCGATCTCGAATCCGACACATTCCTCCGAGTTCTTGGGCGCGCTGGGAGTCGCTGACGTGTACAGCTCAATGGTCACGGACTTGGTTTTCAGCGACATGCTGACAAAGTGTAGCGAGGTCGCATCTTCGCCGCGGTAGATGTATTTGCCCTTCTCGGTGTCGCTTGTATCGGTCGGGTAGATGGCCACGTAGTCATTTGCCGGCAAGTTGAAGTGCTTGAAGTTGACCGCGATGAATTCCGCGATCGGATCGTTCAAGACGTAGCTGAAGCGAGGCGCCGAAGTGTTGGTGGAGCTGTCCGTGACCGGATACGGTGTCGTGGAGTTGCAGCCGACACCAACAGCGATGGATTTCGTGCCAGAGCCCCCTGATGAAGACGAGCTGCTGGTGTTGGTGGCTGTGATCCAGGCGTCTGTGACGTGGGAGCACCACGCCGCCACCACACAGGCAGCGAGAAGCAGTTGGCGGAGGAGACGCGGCATTGGACACAGTCTACCGTGTGGGCTGGGTCTTGAACTGCACGTGTCACGGACGGAGAACAAGTGAAAGTGAGCTCCTGGGAAGACAGCCAAGAGACGATCGACCGGACCTGCCACAGAAAAGAACTGCACCTTCTTCAAGGGCTTCAAGGGCGCTGCTCATGATCGGCGACCTTTTCTTGGATGTGACAGACCACAGAGCACGCACGGAACGACGCGCGCTGCGTCGGCAGGCGACCGCTTCCGAGCTCGCGAGTTGAAGCGCCCGCGAAAGCGTCAGCTTCAAACGCTGAAGCAGTCACAGCGCCCATGCGAATGGGATGCTGGAATATTCGCGGCGGTAGGATGCACCTGCGATGCAGTAGCCGTGGCGAGTGTCGTCCTGAGTTACGGTGCCCGACAGCCTTGCAACGTCGCACGCACAGAAAGGAACGCCACACTAATTGAGCCCATGGGCCACGCACGGGAGGCAGGGTCTCACAGCCATGTCGCCCACTCTAAAAAAAGAGATCTGCGATGCAACTCACAGAACCGCCACGCACGAAAACGGCTTTAGCGAGTGGCACCCAGTGCGGTGGTGCTGCGTCGGACATGGCGCTTGCCTGGGTCTCATGGTCCCAGGCCCACCCTCGTTCCTGGTAACTTGCCAGGTTTCTCCACCGCCGGCTTCTGAAGAGCTCGCCAAAGACAGCGGATCCGCCATTGAGTGGAGACGTTAGCTGTTGTGTATTGATTCTCTAAGGACGGGGGGAAGAAATATCCGTCCACTCAAACATACGAGTCAGGCGGCAGCAGGTTGCGGGTGCACAGATCGTCGACGATCTTGAGCATGTTGACCGCCGTGTTGTCGCAGCCGCCGCAGTGGTGGATCGCCACGACCAGATTGTCGTCCACGCTGATCACAGGCGAGCCGGACGAGCCGCCCTGCGTGTCCAACTCATACGCGACTTGATCACTGAGGCATCCGGACGCTGAGAGCGACGTGACGTTGCCCCAGCCGCCTACGTTGTTCACTTTGGCCGCGACGCGCTTGCCCCAGCCGGCAGGGTGCTCCACGATGTAGATACGCTCGCCCAGCTTGGCGCCGCTCTTTCGCATCTTCAAGTAGCCGTATTTGGCAGCCCATTTCTTGTCGATCTTGACCAGCGCGTAGTCGAGATCCGGGTTCGAAATGATGAGTTGCGATGATGTGACCGTGATGTCGCTGCTGCAGCCGAAGGCCACGCTGCAAGGGTCGGTGCATTGCTTGCCTTCTGCCTCGAACATGAACTCGGTCCCCGTGGCGTGGTCCTGGTTCTCGATGCAGTGGTTGTTGGTCATCACGTGGCCTGCCTTGCCCACGAGCCAGCCCGTGCAGAAGAAGCTCTTCATCGAATGGGCCCCGTCTGTATCGACCACGTCCTTCCGGATCAGCAACCGAACCACGGCGTCCGACTTCTTGTAAACGCTGGAGTATTCTCCTGGATGGCCTTTGTAGCACGACACCTCCTCCGTGTCGTCGCCTCCGCACACGCTTTCAAGCACCGAGTTTTCGAAACTCGCAGCCTCTGCTGTGTACTGGTAGCTGTCAATCGTGAAGCCCGTACACGCCGACGCGTTCATCCCAACAGCTGAACCCGTCGTGTACAGCTCCACGGTCACTGACTTGACGCCATAGATCGTGTTGCTGAAGAACGGCGCGGTGGAGTTCTTGCCTGCGTATGTGAAGCTTGGCTTGGCCAAGTCCCCAGTTGGCCGGACGACGACGTAGTCGTTGGCAGGCAGGTTGAAGTTGGAGAAGTGCAGCGTGATGAACTGCGCGGCGGGATTCTCGACCACGTACGTGAAGCGCGGCGTCGCGTCCGACGACGAATTAGTGTCCGCTGGGTACGTGGAGCCGTCGCAGCCAACAGACACTTCGATGGACTCAGGTGCGGGCGTGGCCATGTTCCAGGCCTGTGTGGTGCCCGCACAAGACCACAACGCCAGTGCGCTGGCAGCGAGAGAGAGGAACTGCAACGGACGCTGCATGGCTGGATCGTGACACAGGCCGTTGCTTGCTTCCGACGAAGCAGAGTCGAGAATGAGCTCGATCGGAGACCATGATTCGTGCAGTTCACTGAGTTGCGTTTGTTCGCCAGCTTCGCGGGGGCCAAGAGGAGCTCAACGAAGGGAAACACCGGCATCTTCGGTTTCTACTACGTAGAGTAAGATTCTTCCCACTCCGCGGCTCCATTTCTCGATGCTATTGACCTGCTTTCGCAAGGACAAATGCAGCAGCAAGCGCACGATCGCAGACGTAGCGAAAAGACCCGAGTCTCTCTCTCTGCTTGGAAAACAGCTATTTGCAGACTCGTAACGATCTTTTCGCAAGCCGAACGGGCAGCAGCTATTGATACCAAGGACGCCGATTGCTTCACAGTGAGAGCTGAAGCGTCAGCACTTTGGGAACTTATTGTTGTGGAAGCCGCCCGATCCAAAGTTTCTTTTCACTATTCCTGGCTGGCACCAAGCAATCGGAAGGAGAAACTTCAACAACTACAGTACTGCATCCATGGGAAGAGGGGTATGGAGGATCGTTTGGGCATCGAAGGCGGAAGCGAAGGCACAGTGGGGGGTTCATAAACGGTTATACTTTCGCAGTCAAAGACTCACAACGACGGCAACTACGCCTCTGCACAGTTAGGAAGCTTGCCTCTGGCCTTGAGGTCAGCGACGATTTTGTACGAGTTAACTGCGGTGTTGGGGCAGCCGCCGCAGTGGTGAAGAGCGACGACGACGTTCGAGCCCCAGCTTATCACTGGCGAGCCCGAGGAGCCTGGCAGTGTGTCTAGGTTGTAGGCGACCTGGTCCGGGAGGCAGCCTCCCGTCGAAAGCGACACGACTGTGCCAGGCTGCCCATCGGCTTTGATAGCGAGGCGCTTGCCATAGCCCGCGGGGTGCTGTGGGAGGAAGATCTCCTCGCCTAAGGCAGCTCCATTCGTTCGCATGCTGAGGTAGCCGTACTCTTCGTGGAACGTCGTGTCAAACTTGACCATAGCGTAGTCCAAGTCCTCGTTCGCCACGATGAGCTCGGCGCTTGTAGCTCGCACAGGCCCTCGGCATCCTAGTGGGGTGTCGCAAGGCACAGCACACGAAGAACCCTGGCCCATGAACTCGTACTCGGTGTTGCTCGCGTGGTCTTGGGTCGAGATGCAGTGGTGGTTGGTGATCATGTGGCCGTCGCAGCCAAGCAGCCAGCCCGTGCAGAAGAACGACTGGTTGCCCTTGTGGATGAGAAGACGGAGCACCGCATTCGCCGTCTCGACGGCCGCGATGTTGCTCGGGGAGTCGTTCAAGCACGCGGCTTTGGCCGAGTCATCGATGCCACACACTTCCTCTTTGGTGGAGCCCGTGGCGCTCGCCAAGTAGTTGTAGCTGTCGATCTGGAAGCCCAAGCACTCGCTCACATTCACGGGGTCGATAGCTCCGGTCGTGTACAGCTTCAACGTGATGGCCTGTGTGGCTAGAGCCTGGCTGAAGAACGAGCCGTTGCGGGTCATGCCGTCGTACGTGAGCACCGGCAGCCGTGCACTGACGGGGTCATTCGTGGGACTGATCACCACGTAGTCGGTCGCTGGTAAGTTGAAGTGGCTGAAGTGCAGCGAGATGAACTCGGCGATCGGGTTCTCCATCGTGTACGTGAAGCGAAGCGTCGCTGGTCCTAGGGCTCCATTTGTGGTCGGGTACGGATCCAAAGATCCACATCCGAGACCCACGTCGATGGGTCGGTTGCCAATTGAATCAACTGAAGGACTTGGCGTTGGGGACTGGGCTTGTGATATCGAACACCACGCCAATGTAAAGCCCACGAGCTGGACGAAAAGACGGAGGGAGAGCTGCATCGTCGCGGAAGATCCGGGGCGCGTGGGGGGCTTGCTCGTGGTGTGGGGAAAGTGGAACTGAAGTGGGCTGGGGTACCTAGCAGGCCGTCGGCCTCACGTACGTACGCGGGTCGTCTTCCAGGCGTACAGGGTGGCAAGCGTTTCCAGTGGATTACCGCTTGCTGCGTGCGACTCAACTGACAGAGCGGCATCGCAGCATCGCCAGGGCACATCGTGGCGTGTATGGTTCACTGGGCGTCGGTGTTTGATGATGATGCAGGAGACTGATAACGGAGCCTCTCGATTTAGATCAATCAAAGAGGCCATGAGACTCGACGAAGATCGTGGGCGGAGGCATCGCAACCCAGCAGCTTGATCTTGTTGAAGCAACGGGCCATGCGACGACGGCACGTGAGTCACGCAGGCGCCTCGCAGGCGTCCGCGTTGGATTCGCCCTTGACGCCAAGCCTGCTGTTTGAATTCCAGTGTGTGGACCACACCAAAGAAACCCAAAATGGGAGGGAAAAATGGCAAATGGCATGACATCATGGAGCTCTCCAAGCTGCCTCGCGACAGCTCACTGCCCGAGCCAGGATGGACGAAGCTTCTCATCAAGGGTTAGCAAGTGATGAAGTCGACGCTGAGTGGCATCCTTCACTAAAGTCTCATGAGCATGTTAACCTGTTGGTACTGGGAGCTTCTCCCACATCACCCGCGAGAAGCCAGTGCAGAAGACACGGGATGAGTCGGCTGAAGCTCAACACGCGATGGGCTCGCCAAGTCCAAAGACTTTGACAGCACAAGCCACGGTGAAGATGTTGGAATCACCATTATGCTCCTGATTGAGACCACATCGGTGCTCTAAACACACTGTGGCCGAGCATTGGCGTGATGATGCCACGTGGCTGCCACTGCAGAGAAGGATCAGCAAGCACAGCATTGAGGTGGTGTGAGGGAATCTCGTGGAGCAAGGGTGGTGTTAAAAAACACCGAAGGGGAAATGCTGCGGCGCGCGCACTCGGCACTGCAGAAATACAGAGATGGGGGAGATTGGGGAGAATGACGCCGTCCAGAGAACCACCCAGCGCCTGTGGCTGTGGGCTCGGCTCTTCGGACCGCCGGCCACCAAGAGAGAAGCAATTTACTTCTTCTTGTTGGCGGCAGGCTTGGCGGCCTTCTTCACAACCTTCTTGGCGGTGGCCTTGGCCGTCACCTTCTTCGAGGCAGCTGGCTTGGCCGCCTTCTTTGGCGCAGCCTTCTTGGTCGGCGCCTTCTTGGCCGCGACCTTCTTGGTGGCCGTGGCCTTTGGCTTGGCGGCGGCCTTCTTGGCCGGAGTGGCAGCCTTCTTGGCGACCTTGACCGTCTTCTTGACCGTCTTGGCGGCCTTCTCCGAGACCTTGACCGTCTTCTTCTTGGCGGCTGGCTTCTTGAGCGCCGCAGCGACCTTGTACGAGCCCTTGACCTGGACGAGCTTGCCGGCCTCGACGCCCGTGCGGAGCGCCTTGTTCAGGAAGTGGCTGGCGTAGTTGTCCTTCTTGTTCTCGACGTACTTGCCGATGGCCTGGCGCGACGAGCCGTTGCGCTCCTTGAGCGTCGTGATGGCCTCGACGATCAGGTCGAAGTACGATGGGCCGGCGGCCTCACCGGCGGCGGCGGCCTTCTTCGGCGCAGCGGCCTTCTTGGCCTTTGGCGCGGCGGCTGGCTTCTCGGTCTTCTTGGCCGCCGGCTTCTCGGCCGTCTTGGCCTTGCGCGCTGGCGAGCGCTTGGCGGCGGCCGGCTTGGCCTCCGTGTTGGCGGCCTCTGTGTTCACCACCGGCGCCGCCGCCTCCTCCTTCTTGTCCTGTGCCTTCGGGCTCGCAACCTTGGTCTCCTCGGCCATTTTGTTGGTTGTTGGGTGTTGGTGTTGGTGTTTTCTCAAAGGCGAACGCAGACGCGGTGTCGTCGTTTTCTTTTTTTGTAGAGTGCGGTTCCCACGCCAAGCCGGAAATTCACCCCCACAGTCAGTCGCTTCAAGTCAAAAGGCGCGCTCGCCCTCCAAACACATGGGGTTTTTTGAAATGCGCACACGTCGCAGAAGCAGGTCAAAAGTGCGCTTGGGCTCGATACGGGTCGGATCCGCCAATCAGATCACGGTATTTTTAACTTCCGCCAATCAGCGACCGACCTGCTTCCCCGACCCCGACAAGCCCACGACCGCGACACCAGCGCCCCGAAGAAAAAAGCGAGCGGCCGCCGATTTTGGGCCGGAGATGTGATCGTCCGGGAGCAGCGCTGACGGATATGCGCGTCTGGGGGAGCCCCCGCGTCCATGGTCGTGTTCCTGATGACATCCCGCACACAGGCTGTGGTTGCTGTACCCGGCGAACTAAATTTGCCCTCCTGGGAGGTCGCCGTCTAGTGGGGGGTGGGAGGGGGGAGATCTCCCCCTCACGCGACGATGAGTGGCTGTCAAGCGGTCGAGGCGCTTCATGCTAGATGAATGTTTCAGCTGCGCGCTTTATTAGCATTGTGTGCGCGTTGACTTCCTCTTGCGAATGATCCGTTATTGTCAATACTTTGAGCAAAAATTGGCTCGGCCACGTCGCCATGACGGAGAGGTCATCCAGCATTTTCATCCATGAGACTGGGCTAAATTCGGTCTAGAATTCCTCGCGCGGGTACGCTACTTCCAGAGAGAATGAGCGACCGCCACTTCCTTAGCCATTCGGAGTGGTCATCTAGAAGCTATTCGCATTAAAAGTGGCTGCACATTCGACCTAATACCCATGCGCCAGCGCGCTTCCCGACACCTCTTTCCATGTTTCCATCTGCGTGTTGCATGTTGTCACGGCGGCGCACGTTCGTTCCGATGTCACTGTTTTCTGAACTCAGTTTTGTAACAATCTCAGCAAACGCTTCTATGTTGTTAAAGCGCAACATAAAGGTGTTTCCGATCAGGACACTTTTGAGGTTTTTCGACCGCCACTCTGTTGGACCTGGTCTTTTGGCGGCAAGTTGGAGCTCCTCGCAATTGGCGCCATCTTCCGGAAATGACGCAGCAGCTCACGACGGCGCGCCGCGTGCCAGAGCCAGAGGCGGAGGCCGCGACGGTGGCGGCGGATAGCGCGTCCACGCGCGAGGCCTCTGTGGCCGTGGAGAGAGCGGAGGATGCTGCTGGAAAGAAGCGCGACGTCGCGGAAGTTGGCGACGAACGCGATGCGGCGGTGCCGAGCAAGAAGCAGAAACGCAATGAGAAGCAGGAGGCGGATGGCGAGGCGGACGTCATTATGATCAGCGAGAGTGAGCAGGAGGAGGAGCAGGAGCAGGAGGATGGCGAGCAGACGGAGAGCGAGGACGAGCGTCCGTCGGAGCCGAGGACCGAGATCTCCGCGTCGCACGCCGAGTTCCTGAAGACGCTCGAGTCCGGCACGGAAGTCGACGTGTTCTGTGTGCTCAACAAGATGTGGCTGCCGGCCAAGATCGAAAGTGTCAAGGAGTCGAAATTCCGCATCCACTTCATGGGCTGGAACAAAAAGACCGACGAAGACATCCTCGCGCCCAGTGCGTACCGCATCGTGCCACGCGCCACGGAAGCCAAAGAACGATGGCGCCTGATTGACGAGAAGAACGAGAAGCACCGCGTCGCCCGTCAGAAGAAACTGGATGCGAGGATCGCGTTGTACACGACCGGACAGGCGCCAGAGCCGGCGCCAGCAGCTCCGGCGGGGGAGGAAGTAGTGCCTGAGGTGGCGTTTGTGGAGGCTGGCGCGACGCGGTCTGGCCGACGCATCACCAAGCGTATCGTCCACGAAGGCGCGACGATCAAGAGGCCGGCGCCCGCGTCGGCGCCGAAGAAGTCGGCGGAGGACCACGCGCGGGAGATCCAGGAAGAGAATCTGTGCGGAGCCTGTGGCGAGTACGAGGACGAGGCGTTGACCGACATGGTGATGTGCGACGGCGGGTGCTTGAATTCCTACCACTTTTCGTGCATCGGCATCGACGCCGTGCCCGAAGAAGAAGAGTGGCTGTGTGAGCAGTGCCGCACGAACGAGCAGCAGTGTTTCCAGTGTGGCCGCAACGGCACGATCGGCGAGAAAGGCGGCGTGTTCCGGTGCAGCGTCGCATCCTGTGGTAAATTTTACCACCAGAACTGTGTGGACACGACGAACAAGCACTTTCGCCGCCAAGGCCGCGCCAAGACTGCCGTGAAGGAGACGGAGGGCGACGACGACGACGACGAACCGGACGGATCGTTCCGGTGCCCTCGCCACGTGTGTGCTGTGTGTGAAAACACGAAGAAAGCCGAGCTCATGACGTGTCTCAAGTGCCCGGAGGCGTACCACCCGCACTGTGTGCCGCCCAGCGCGCGATACAACAACATCGGTCTGCTGTGCTATCGCCACCCGACCGACAAGCTGCCACGCATCCCAGCACAGTACCTGCTCGACCGCAACTTCGACAGCGTGGTCGTGGACTCGAACCTGCGTCTGCCGGCGCTGTTTTTGCCCAAGAAAGAGCCGTCCGAAGTGGATATCGACGACTGCCACCACTTCCGGCTGCAGCTCAGTCTCATGGACCAGGTCAAGAAGGAGCCGCCGACGTACCGGAAGCTCGTGCGCAGTATCTACACGTTCAAGCAGCCCAAGGAATCGCTCGAGGACGTGCCGATGTGTGTCTGCAAGAAGTCGTGCGACGACAACTGTATCAACCGACTGAGCTTCACGGAGTGCTTTGGGCCGGCCGCGACGCCAGGCATGATGCCGCTCAAGGGATCCGAGCGGAAAGAGAAGGAGTCGAACTGTCCGCTGGGTGAGGAGTGTGGGAACCGCTCGCTGCACCAGCGTCTGTACCCCAAGTTCGAGCAGTTCCACACGCCAGACAAGGGCTGGGCCCTCCGTGTCGTGGAGCCAGTCAAGGCCGGCAGTCTCGTGATCGAGTACGTGGGCGAAGTGATCAACGAAGAGGAGAAGGACCGCCGTCTGAACGAGCACGCGCGCCTCCACCCGGAAGACAAGAACATGTACATCATGGAGCTGAGCAAGGGCGTGTACATTGACGCGCGCCACAAGGGCAGCGTCTCGCGGTTGATCAACCACTCGTGTGACCCTAACTGCCGTCTGCTCAAGTGGAACGTGCGTGGCGTGAACCGCATTGCGATCACGGCCATCAAGGACATCACTGCTGGCGAAGAGCTGTCGTATGATTACCAGTTCCACACGAGCCAGGCACTTGAATGGCGATGCTACTGCAAGTCCAAGAACTGCCGAGGCACGATGGCGCCCGACAGACTGAACGTGGCCGGAGCCGACGACGAGCCAGGCAAGAAGCTCACGAAGAAAGAGCTGGCCAAGAAGATGAAGCGGGCCATGCTCCAGGACAAGATCAACCAGAAGAAGGACGAGAAGGAGACGGCGCGGCGTCTGAGCTTCACGGTGCCGAACGGCCGCACGATTGGTCGCACGGGGCCAGTGCCGCGTGAGATGGCGTGGGTCAAGACGAACCGCGTGTTTCTCCGCCGCAACGCCCGGAAGGGCTTTGACTTTTTGCAGCGCCGCAAGCTCATGGACGAACGCATCCAGCGCAACATCTCCAAGCGGCCGGCGGACGGAAGCGTTAAGGCGGAAGACAGCGCGTCGCCGGCGACGACGGACGAGGAAGTGGCGTCGGTGGCGCAGTCGGGGATGCGTCTGAAGGTCGTCCAGAAGATGGAGAATGGTGCTGTGAAAGAGGAAGCTGCGAAGCACGAGCCCATGGGGGCGTGAGAAGTGAGAGGACTGCAGAGGAAGTAATAAGCAATCGAGAATACCGAATAGTTGTCGCCGTAGACGTTGGAATGCCTTGCTTGTCACGGCTTCTTGTGGATCCATTTGAATCGGAACGAGAGATCGTTGCCGAAATGCGCGAGTGGAAAGTCAGTGAGCTGCAGAAAAATGATCAGAAACCACGCCTGCATCGTCCGGCGTTGAGAGCGCACGACAAGCACGAGCTGATGGAGTCCGGATGGTTGGCCGTACACGTGAAACAACCGGCATAGGCTGCTCATGGTGGCAATCTTCGTGGCAACCAGAATAGCGACCTTGCCGTGGAGAGTCGTGAGGCTCGCCCAGTCCAAATCACGGAGGTTGTCAAAGTAGTGGCGGTTTTGGTTGGGCAGAAGCAGCATCGCGACACAAAACGTGAGGTAGAACAACGGCACAAAGATGTCCACGAACATGCGCAGCAGCACGACCTCCCGACAGTGCAGCCAGTGCGCGACGGCTTGCGTGGCTCGTGTCTTGCGTTCTTTCACGGCAGGAGACTCAATTGTAGGTGAAGAGACGGCCGGGCAGTTGGCCAACGACTGCGCGGCAGTCATCTGATGGCGGAAGTATGTCGCTCTGGTCAGCATCACTGAGACTCCACTTATCGTCTTGGAGTCGCCCGTGCCTGGTCTTGACTGCACCACTTCGCTGATCTGCTGAGCGGTCCACTGCGCGTGGAATGGCGAGTCCCCTTCACTTGCCAGGCCATCTCGCTCGAGCTCTCGCAGTGTGGCATTGGTTTCCATCGATATTCGTCGCAGATACCGAAACGCGAGAACGTCCTGAAGGAGTCCCAGGCCCAAGAAAATCACAAACGATTCGTACGAGTGGGCCGTCTGGATGCACGTCGTCGTGAAGAGCGCGTGGAAGAGATGCACGCCACACGCGACGCTCTCGCCGGACAAATCGTGGTTATCTTGAATGTGAGAGAGATGCCACATGCGGTTCTTGGCCACTTGCTTGATACCGTAGAGCGCAAATGACATGACAACTTGCAGTCGTGCGTCGACGCTGCGAAACGCGAAGCCGTACGCGCTGTAGATGACAATAAGGCTGAAGATGAAGCCGACGAGCCGTTCAAACCGGATGACGGCGTGCTTGAGTGCTGGATATCGACCGACTGTAACTCGCACAGCGGCGAATCGTGTGCAAAGTCCGAGGACAACAGTGGGAAGGACGGGAGCAAGCGACGAGAAGGGGACTGGAAAGATGTCGGTCACTGCGGCGACGGTCAGCATGGTACCCGCGAACGGCAGGCTCTGGACGACAGCCAGGAGCATGCGTTGATACAGCGGCCGTTCGAGCTCAGGAATCTGCTCTTGTGCTAGAGCGTTCACGTGCACAGCAATGATCCACGCACGAATACACACCCGCACGTAAAACGAGGTGTTCTCTGTCCAGCCTAGCGATGGGTCTTGCAATGGGAGTAGTAGCTCCATGCCAATCACGACGAGGAATGTCGGCACCGCAGCTTGCCAAAGGTACAACTGCCCCAACCAAAACGCAGGCTTCTGGTCGATCTGGAAGGCGTACAGCTTCTCAAGCGAGTACAAGCCCGAGTATTCGATGCTTGTGTAGTCTCGGACCCATTTCGTGATGCGCGCAACGACACTCGGAGCAGAAGTGGCTACCAGCCCCTAGGTTGAAGGTGTTGGCAAGATGGAGCTTGGGTGGCGTCGAACGGATACCGACACGGGTGCCATTTGCTACGTGAGTCTCAAGTGGTGCGTCGTCGACATGTACTGATGCGTCGACATCAACGCTTCGGTTCTCAACTCGAACTTGCTCGTCGCTGGGACTGAAATAGACAATCAAGTACGTTCCCATGACTTGATGTACGGCTCGCGCTGGGCAAAGCCATTCCCACTGTTTCGTCACCTGAGTTGAACCTTGACTCGATTTCACACGTGCAAGTTGAGCCTGCACAGTCAAGAACTCTTCGAATGACGCGTTAGAGCCTTACGTGAAGTCAGCTCACCAGACGTCTTCTGGATCTTGGATGCCAAGTTGTCCGCGATGCCTCGAATGATGATGCATGATGCAAGACACGTTGGCACTGCGCGCTGCTCATCCAGCGTCTCAGCCAAGCGCATTCATCTGATGTATCGATTGAAAACCTTCAGATGAAGCTTGTCGCTACCCAGCTCTGAGCACGCGGTCTTTGACCTGATAGGAGTCGGAACAAAATCAACGCACGGGGGCTGTGCGCATTTTGCCAACAACAATGTTGAACGATTCTCAGGAACCACACAAGCGGACCATGAGTTTACCTGTTTATCACCTTCTGACTCATCAGAGCTTCAACCACGACGGCTTCTTGCCCGATTTCGGCTTCGATTCACTTCCAGCAGCTCGCTTCTGCGCCGCTTCCGCTGCAGCCTTTTTCGCCGCTTGAGCAGCCTTGGCTGCTGCGTCTTCGTCTACTCGAGTCAATGTCAAAGGTGAGATAAATCCTAGTTGGGCCCTCGTTCCAAGAGACGTACCAAGCGAGATGGAGTTGGGGTATGCCGCTGTCCCACTTTCACTGCCGTTCTTCGAGTCGGGCTGGTCAGGCGTCAACTGGAAATAAACAGTCAGTTAGATATCCCACTCATGTTCCTCTGCAAGCACAAAAATCCCTCACCAATTCTTGCTGAAGATACCACCCACCGCTGTGGGTTTCCGACTCGCCCTTCGGTTGAGGACCGTCGATCCACGAGAGATACGTGTGCGCGGCTGGGACTAATCCCAAATCGGTCAACGTCTTTTCAGGCGCTAGCTTCTGTAGCGGAGGCGACACGTAGAGGTAGAACGACGGCACACCCGCCACTTGGTCACCAAACGATCCCCGGATGTGGGCGATGACATCAGCCACGGTCTCCATTGGGTGGAACGCGGCTTGCAAAATGACTGCGCTCGAGGAAACACACTCCAGAGTATTAGGATAACCACGATCTCTGCCAACTGCACAAGCCACAGAAACTCTCACCTCGATCAGGGAATTGCACTCGAATGAGAGCTTGTTGAAACACCTTCTTTCGCTTGAGCTCATCCAGTTCGCGCATGGCCTGCGTGCGGAAGTTCTGCGCGCATAGATACATTTTGTCAGTCTTCCCCATTGTCTGATATCCACCAGGACGAGATGATGATGACGCACCTTTGCTTTTTCCATTTCGTCCCGTCTCGCCTTCATGCTTGCGATCACGAGCGAGGCATCGCTGGGGCCTTCATCACGGGACGACATGTCCACATCGCTTTGCGCTGCCGAAGCCGACGCGGAGGATTGCTGCTGACCAGCAAATATGATCGTCGTGTTTCGAGATGGCACTTCGATCTGCTGGAGCAGCTCTTCTTGCTTCTCCTTCAGTTTGTCGACCAGCACCTCGGTTGCGCTTGGGCCTCGCGGCTGCGCCTGCAAGCGGGTGATCACCGGCTTAAAAGCATCAAACGATGCGTCTGGTTGCAGTGGCACCACGACTTGCGGTCGCTGAGAAGGCTCGATCTGAAGGTCGTCAGCTTCCACGTTCAGCACTTTCAGTGACTTCTCCACGAGCGATTTTGCTTGAGCGATGTCTTTCAGCGTCAATGTCTCCGTTTCAGCGTCCAAGACGAATCCGATCGATTGCAAAAAGTCAATTCCGCCCTTGTGCTGGCCGACATTTCGGTGGAATGCGCCGTTCGACACGCGAATCGATCGCATCTTTTCGTTGTCTACAGCCAAGATCAGGATCAAAACTCGTCAGCCATCACCAAAACTATCAAGTTTGATCGCAGGGGGCGAAGGAGAATGGAGCGTACCTGGATATGACAGGATGTTGGTGACGATCTTCATCAGAGTGATGACGGCTGTGCGCGACACCGAGTCGAAGCAGCTATCGCGCAGCAACTGCAGAGCATCGTAGCTGCTCAGCTTGGACGCCTGAGGGGCACTCGGTGGTTCTGCCAGCGCCATCTCGACATCCGTATCGACGATCGCTGGAGGTGGGGCAGTGAACGCTGGCGTTTGTGAAGGAGCAGCAGGCGGTGGAGGCGGAGGAGCCGAGTTCTTCTCCTCTTCTTCGGTCGCTCCGCGTGTCGAATTGTACACCGGCGCAGCAGGCTCCGAAGCAAATGTGACTGAGCGAGGCGGCTTCTCAGCAGAGACTGCGGCGGGAGCGACGGTAGTTGCATGGGCTGCTGCGTTGTGAGCTCCGGCCTGGCGCTGCATGCGGAACATCGCCGAACCGCTGATGATGCCCAAGTCTGCGAAGGCCACCACATGAGTCCCCCTCATCTCTCTACATCCCTTGCTTCTACTTCATACCTTTTAGCGTGGTCGTCGCAAGCGCATCAAACGCGATCTCACGCTGCATGTACGTGAGCGAAAACTAAACAAAATCCCCGTCGTTTGTCAGTTGCCAGTGCGATCCGTCCCTGCGCATTCAGCAAGCTTCCCTTACCTCCTGGTCCGCTGGGAGCTGCTGGAACGCCGTGAGGATCTGCGCGAGTGTGGCGTCGCTGCCGAACGCCTCCTGCACGCGCTTTCCTTCCAGCAGTTGCACAGCAACTCGCACTTGCTGGACGCTGTCCGTCCCTGCGCCGGCAGCCGCCTCCCGCATCTCCAGCGCCGCGTTGTTCGACACGCCCGTGAGGCGGAACGGAATCGACAAGTCGATCGCGCGACCGCGGTGAAGCAGCTCGTACTGCGACGACGCGTCCAGCCCGAAAAGATCGCGCGCCGACTCCATCACCTGGAACTGCAAGAGAGGGAGAGGGGAAATCACGACAGATCTCAGCCTCCAGACAACGTACGCAGACAGGAAAACGCCCCACATACGAGGTGACATCGCCACGTACCATGTTCATGCCGGGCGTCACGCGCACGCGCTTGGTCTGGTTGTGGAACTCAATATTCAACGCCATGTTCGTCGCGCGCCTCCAGTCCGATTGATGCTTTCCGAACTGCTTTGATTCGGATCGCATTCTTGAGCAAGGATCTCTCCTAAAACCGGAAATATACTTCCGGTAAATTACATCCGAGATCGATATGGGTACACATCAATATCGTAAACCAGTAGGTCAATTGGAGTTGAAGCTTTTGCTGGCTTCACTATCGCGGACGACATCGTGGTCAACGCTGGGTGGCCTTCACTTGCGAAAGCGGAAGCGTATGTACGGCAACTTGAGATCCCAGCTTCTTCGCGACCGTCTCGACCAGCTCCGGCATCTTCCCGGCACTCAGGATCGTCCCTCCGATGGAAAGCATCGAGATCTCGCACTCTGAAGGGATCCAGGACTCACACCTTTTTCACTGCTTCTTGTAGATCCATTTGAATCGGAAGGAGAGATCGTTCCCGCAATGAGCGAGTGGGAAGTCGGTGAGCTGCAGAAAATTAATCATGAACCACGCCTGCATCGTGCGGCGTTGAGAGCGCACGACAAACACGAGCTGATGGATTCCAGACGGTTGACCGTGCACGTGAAACAACCGACATAGGCTGCTCATGGTGGCAATCTTCGTGGCAACCAGAATAGCGACCTTGCCGTGGAGAGTCCTGAGGCTCGCCCAGTCCAAGAACCGAAGGCTGTCGAAGTAGGGACGGTAACAGGCCAACCTGAGTACATACTTGATAACGTGAAACAGTAGGTGATCCTGAGCTGTTCATTGTGAGGATGCTGTTATTGGAGAAAAGCAACGTTTGCCGGACTCGCTATCACAGACGACGTCGCGGTCAACGCCGGGGGCTCTTCACTTGCGGTAGTGAAAGCGGATGTACGGCAGCTCGAGATCTTCGTCGTCGGCGTCGGTGGCACAGACCTCGAGGATCAAGTACTTGAGGTTGGCATCGATCGGCTTCTTCGTGACGGTCTCGACCAGCTGCGACATCTTCATGGCCATGCGCTCCTTCGAGCGCGACTTCTGCGAGTACATCGCGTACAGGATCGTCGCTCCATAGGAAAGCATCGAGATCTCGCACTCGTACTCGTTGCTGAAGTGATCCAGGAACTCACGGAGCGTGACGTTGCCCATGTCGACGTCGATGCGGTCCCACGAGGTCCACTTGTACTCCTCACCCTTCAGCTTCGAGACGACGGTCTTCGGCTCAATTGGCTCGGAGAACGCAAACAACGGAAGCGCCAGGTTGACGAAGCCGTTCTTGTAGTTGTCGAGCGGCTTGTTCTGGAAGACCTTGAGGAACTCGAAACACACCAAGCCAGTCACGAGAGCTGTCGTCGTGGCAATGGCTGGAATGATCTTTCCGGCGATGAAACGCGAGCGGTGCATGTCGGCCTCTGGGATCTTGTAGTTACGGGCGCGCAGGTTGGACGTCGCGACGATCACTTCCATGTGCGAGTCATCATCCTTGTCAAACTCGATGGGTTCCAGGCGGTAGCCGTCCAACGACGCTGGAGATGGAAGCTGGCTGAGAATGAAGTCACTCTGCTCGTCCGAGTTCATGCGAGGACCGTCCTCCTTCATTTCAGCGTCCGAGGCAGCGATCTTGACACCATCACGGGGCACAAATGCTGGGACGGAGATCTGGCTCAGCGCCTGTCGGATGAGGGCTCGATCTTGGGTTGGCTTGATGCCGTACACCTTAGCACGCGCGTTTGCGACCGCGACGACGTAGTCCAGGTGAAGGGGATCATTCACATCGAACGTGACCGGTGTTGGTGGTCGCTTTGGGCCGGACCAGAAGGGCGTGCCGGACGTCGTCACCTTCATGGAGAATAAACATTGTCAGTTCACCGCACCATATCCGTGACGGTACAAAGATTCATACCTGGTCCAATGGGAAGTTGTACAGAAGCTGCTTCACCTGGTTGCTGAACAGGTCTTCAAACTTGAACCGAGCCCACGAAATGCACTCATCGAAAGAGTGGGGACGGCCATCGACAAGAGACTGCTTCAAGCGCTCGAGCGTCTCCACCTTGGTGTTCTGCTGTTCGTTGAGCTGCTTGATGAAATCACCACCAGCAAGGTACTGGTTCGCATCCGCCGGCGCCTGGAAGAACTCGCCTTCAAACCAGTCGCGAGCCCATTGGAGGGTGTGCTCGATGGCGTTCGGGAAGTTCTTCAGTGTACAGATTGGAATGCTCTTCTCTGGCGGGTCACGAGATGCACCGTAGTTCTCGGTCTTGTGAGGGACGACAACTTGCGTGTTGCCCTTGGTTCCCAGCGTACCGGACTCCAGCATCGGAAGCCCGTAGAAAAGGCAGCGCTGGTCCATGTAGAGACGCGCTTCGACGTTGTCCAGGGCCGTGCACACTGCTGACAACGACTCGAAGAAGTCGTCATTGAACTGAGCTTCCGTCTCAGCCCCCACTCGCGCAACGTACGACGTGACGTTGACGTCAGGGTTCATCTCCTTGATGGCGCGCGCGGCCACCGACGACTTTGGCTGCTGAACGTCCTTGGAGCGGAACAAGAACTGACGGTTCAAGTTGGACTTCTCGATCGTGTCCATATCCGTGATATGGATGACGCCTCCTTCGCCGCACGCGACGCCCATCATCGCCCAATTCTTGAGCATTTCACAGCCGATGGCACCAGCTCCGACCAGAAACATGCTCAGCTTCTTGATCTCGTCTTGGAGCTTGCGTCCGAACACGACAACCTGGGCATCGTAGCGATCGCCGACTGGTTCAAAATCGGCAGTGTTACCCGACGCGACAGTTTCTGGCAAGCACTCGACAGCGTCGAAGTAGAAGAACTGCTGGATCGGCGTAAACTTGCCACTGCAGGCCTTCAGCGCTTCCTGGCCGACAATGCCGCCCAGGAAAGCAGCCATGGGGGCGATGACGCCGAGCGAGCCAGACGCCAACGCCTTGATCACCTTCTTCGAGTCATCGTTGTCAAGGTGGTCAATGTGGTACTCGTTCTTGCTTGCTGCCTGGCTGTTGATTTCAACGGCCAGCTTGTACACAGACTCAGCGTCTTCGGCAGAGCCTGGCTTCGGGTAAACTCCATTGTTCTTCGCTTGGAAGGCATCGAGCGCGCGGAAGGCAACGTGGAGAAGCTCTGGGCGGTTAAGCTTCGCGAAATCACTGATCAAAAACTCGCCTGGCGCCGCGACAGCTTCACTCAACGGCTTGAACTTGACTGTCAGCGGCTGCTTCACTTGAGTCACATATCCGCCCAGAGATGGCTTGCCAGCGAGGAAGCGCTCCTTGTCGGCTTCGTCTTCGACGTCAATCGTAAAGGTGAACGGACCGGTCACAGTCACCTTGCGGGGCTCGCATTCGTTCAGAAACGGAAAGCCCGTAATCTCACGGAACGTGACGTAGTCGCCCGTCTCGAGCTGGTGGCGCGCCTCATCCTGGACCGTCACAAGAGGTGGCATCGTGTTGGACACGGACGAGACCATGCAGTTCACTGGCTGCTCACCATCGCGGTCGGCCACGACGAATTCCGGGCCGAAATCGCAGAACACCGAGCCGAAAACGCCACGCGCGTCCGTCTTGATGAAGCCAATCGAGTTCGCGTGGCAGATCTTGTCAATGCGGAGCGCCTCGCTGTAGGTCGAGTTGACGAGGACGACCACCTATGCATCAGAACGTCAGCGATGCCCAGCAAATCGAAGGCAATCGAACCATGGGAAACGTACGCGGAACCCCAGAAGGAAGTCTTCGGTGATCGCTCCCGTGTGCGTTGTCACGTGCACGTACGGGTTCAGCTCCGCCAGCTTCTGGACGGAGCGCTCAGCACGCGGGTGGCCGACGTCGGCTTCGTTCAGGTAGAACTGGGACGCCAAGTCCAGGAAACTGGTCTTGGTGTCGTCGTGCAGCGTCACACTCTTCACACCGGCGAGGATGATGTTCTTCGCAATCTCGACACCAAGACCGTTGAGACCGATGATGAGAACGTTCGCCTTGCCCATGCGAGCCTGCGCTTCGTGGCCCATCACGTACAACTGACGGCTGTAGAGGCTCTCGTCGATCTGAGGACCGGTCTGGTCGATTTCCATCGAGTTGTCAGTCACGTTCACACGGTTGCGCACATCGTCCGCAGTCGCATTCACCTCGCTCACGGTCACGTGCTTCGTCGGACTCATCGTGTCTTGAAGGGAAAGCTTCGGTCGCAGGCCCTCGTCTCACTGGATTTGAATTGGTCGTTTCTCGAAGCCACGAGATGCCCGAGATTCGCTTTCTCTAAGAGGGATCACTGCCACCACAAGCATGAGATTCACCGTATTCCTATCGTTGAAACGCGCGTGTACGACGCGTGGCATGCACGCACCTCCGCGTCGTTGCCGTTGCCTTCCGCGTGGAGTTCCTTCGAGATTGATCGATCGATCCAAGGGGGAGCAAGGGCTTGCCAATCCAAAGCTTCAAACACTTTTACATCCAATGAAATCGACTCGAAACTCAAATTATAACCAATCGGAGATGCGTATGTTTCTGATGGGTTGAACTCACCAAACAGAATCTACTGATTGGTCATTAATGTTTTTCTCATAAGAGTGACAGTGGATAGTGACCGCGAGAACAGTGTGACCACCACTCATTGGATGAAAATAGATCCGAGGAGAGTGCTGGTCGCATGTCTCCGCGCCCCACAGCGCAAAGACAAGAAGATTCACGGGCACAACGGAGCTTGTCGAAGTTGCAGGCACACGACACAGAACGCGCCGCGTGACGAAGCCATCTTCCAACCACTCGAAGCTGCAGCAGAAACATGGCGAAGAAGCGTGGAGGAGGTACGTGGCTGTGCATGACTTTCCCATTTGCGATCCAAGCAAGATGCCCATCGTGATGATCCCAGGCCGCAAGATGCGCCAAGACGACGACGATGACGACGATGCCGTGTCGATGGTGTCGGTCGAAACGCTGCGAACGAATGCATCGGAGGATGCGGAATTCTATGATTCGTACACCAAGAGCGAGGGCGAAGAAGAGTCGATCGAGGAAGCCATCGAAGAGCTCACCGAAAAGAGGTAGCACCACCGGAACTATAGCTATGATTCATGCTCTGCGACCAATACGCTGATGCTCGCATATTGTTACAGAACCACCACCCGTGTGGCTGCACTGGAGAAGCTGCACAAGTATCTACTGCAGTACCAGCCCATCGACAGCCTCACTGACACGTAAGAACTATGCCGGATGCAAGTGCGTGTTAGGGCGCACTGTTGTAACGATCCTGTGCTACCTCAGATTCGTGAGCAACGTCCAAAACCTTCTTCGAAAGCCCTCTGAGGAGGAAGCGATCCTGGGCTCAAACGTCCTGGCGATCATGAGTCTCATCTTCGGTGCTGACGACGAGAGATTCTTCCAGCGGTCGAAGAATGTCTTGCGACCGTTGGCCAAGGCTGCGAGGAACCCCAAAGTGAAGGCGACGGTACGATCTGCATCAATCCGTGCATTTTGCGCGAATGGAGCTCACAGTGATGCGTATCTTCAGGCGGTGCGCTCGTTGGCGATGATCTGCTTCGTGTGCGCGGTGGAGGAGGAGAATGCGCAGGATTTCCTGGAGCTCGTGGACGTGTATTTCGATTTAAAGATCGCTGGGCCGATCTGTGCGAGTGCCCTCGAGTCTTGGGGCCTCATCGCGTCGAGCTTCTCCGATGAGGAGTTGACCGCTGAAACCTTCGTTGACACGTACGATACTGAGCTGCCCCTCAAGACCCAAACGACCCGTGGCTGACATGATGCTTATTGCAGGTACCTTCCGAAGTTCCTGATATTGCTGGATCACGCGGACGTGGATGTCCGCTCTGCTGCGGGCGAGAATATTGCGCTTTTGTTCGAGAGTGCCCAGAAATGTGGTGTCGTGTTGCCTTGTGACGCCGAGATCGTCGAGAAGTTCCGCATGATGAGCAAGGACAGCAGCAAGAAGAACAGCAAGAAAGACCGCAAAGTCCAGCGCTCGGTGTTCCGCGACATCCACGGCACGCTGGCCAGTGGCGAGTCTCCACAGATTTCGTTCACTGTCAAGAATGAGCAGCTCGACGTGAGCTCGTGGAAGTCAGTGCTGCAGTTCGAAGCGATCAAGAACTTTCTGCACGTTGGCCTTCAGCAGCACATCAAGTACAACAACGCGCTTCGTCACTTGCTGGATCTCCCAGACACACTCGAAGACCGCGCGAACGATCGAGTACGTAGCCTTTCGATGTGTGAGGCAGAGCGTTTGGGCGTGGTTTCTCATCGTCACTTGTTTTCTTGTAGCGCGATGTGTTTGACAAGAAGTCGGCATCTCGGAAGCAGCGTAGCAACGAGCTGAAGGACGACAGAAGACGAAAGCAGAACCTGCAGGAGTCATACCTCGGCGATTATTGATCTGCAGCGACTGCTCGATAAACCATGTATCGGAATGAATATGAACTCGCATTTGCTCACTCTTCGTCCGTGTCATCATCTACGATAATCCTGACTGTTCGTCGTCTGTACTTGACAGCTTTTGTTGCTGTGTCTCGTCCTTCGTCCTTGAGCCTCTTCGAGATCCGCCGAGTTGGATGTGCTGGCTTACCAACGGAGATTGTCGTGACCCGTCGATCCCGTTTCTTGGACAAAGACTCATCGTGACTGCAGAGATTTGTCGATGGGTAGTCAACCAAATCGACCACTGGGGTTTGTTGGTCATCTTGATCTCGATCATCTTCAGTGTAGCGATGACCACGTGGTCTTTGATTTCCCCGAGTCGCCCATTTCGCGATGGCCCATATCATGAAGAACATCCAGACGAGGGCGACGGCGGCACCCACAGCAGTCGCTTCTTGTAGCTGTCGTTCACCTATCGCAATAGGGAGGTCTTGATGATTCGCGCGAACTTCTGGGCCTTGGCGATCGGTGGTCACTTCACATGAACTCCCCACCTCCCTCCGATGTACGACGACATCATGCCGCCACAGCAAGCGTTCGTGGCGCACGCTGCGATCCATCTTCACCGCACGGGAGGCATTTAGTCGCATACACCCTTGTGTTTTGACGATTTGAAGAGTAGTGTCGTTTTGTTCATGTTCTCTTGGATGCCGTGAGCCGATCGTGACGCTGAATGACCCATCTCTTCGGGTTGTTGCCGATGCGACGTTCTCTCCTGCCGCCATCACGCTCACGCGCGCGCCAACGAGAGGACGCACGCGGGTTCCTTCATCTTCCTCCACCGACACGACTCCATACAGCAGCTGCTGGTCATCGTTCACGACGCGCGGGCGGCGGCGCACAGGCATTTCCGATTTTGTTGGTGTTTCCACGGCTTCGCAACTTCAAAACACCAAGCGCGCCAACCCGAATACAGCTCCCTGTTGAAGTGTTCAAAGAGAAATGCTTCCTGGAAGTCACAATAGTGAGCAGAAGCGAATCGCAAATATACGACATGTCGTATTTTATGATATTCGGAGGATCGAGAATGCTGTGGAAATGCAAACGCGGTGTTTCGCCTGCGCATTCATGAGTAAGTTATGCAATAGCCATTTGAATGTGTAAGCCTTCTGGCTGGATGAACGATGTGTCTTGGCTGCGTAAGAGTGTCGGCTGGATGCTGAAGTGGCTCTGTCGGAGGAAGGTGGACCAAACCTCGAACAGAATCACGCATTTTATTCTTTCTTCACCGACGCATCCTTCTTCTCGGCTGGCGAAGTGCTGCGGCTGCGCGAGCGGCGGGGCTTCTTGTCCGTCGGCGATCTGCTGCGGCTGCGGCTTGGGCTCTTGCGACGGTGGGAACTCTTGCGGTCGCGCGATACACTACGCGAACGCGACTTCGATCGCGATCGTCGACTCTTACTACGGCTTCTGCTGCGACTACGGCTCTTGTCAGAGCGACGGCCGCGGTTGTAGAGCCGTTGGAACTCTCGCTCCAGCGAGCGGGACACAGTTCTGATGTGCATGAAGTTGCAGTAACCACCGCGGTTGCACGTGCCTTCGTCGAACTGGCGGCATCGAGCCTCACGGAAGTCCGTCACTGGAGAGAACTCACAGATAAGTGGACGCCCAGCGTAGAAACGACCGTAGAGAGCCTTCTGGGCCGCCGCGGCGTCTTCTTCGTCTTCGTACTTGGCGTAGACGTTGCCCACCAAGTGGTCGCCAAGGTTGTCGCAAATGTTGAGCTCTTCGACCTTGCCGAACTTGCACAGTTCTTCAAATACCTCCTCGTAGAAGTCCTCAAAGTCTTCTTCGTTCTGCTTGTGGTCAAAGCCGCTTGGGTCGCCGTTCTGCGCAATGATTGCCGACAATGGGTTCTGGTACATGTGGCTGACCAGGATGGTCTGACTGAAGACAGGCTTGTTATGCAGACGCGAGCAACGATCGCCGTGGCGGCAAGCGCCGATCTTGAAGTAGAACGGGCAGTTCACACGGTCTTCCTCAGTGCCGTGAATACGCGCGAGATGCTCGGCGCCGCCTCCTGTCTGTTCGCCGCGGCGCATTCCTCCGCGATCTCCGCCGCGGAAGCCGCCACCACGACCACCACCGTAGCCTCCTCCATAGCCACCTCCTCCACCGTAGCCTCGGTCGCGGCTGCGGTCGCGTCCGCGTCCACGGAAGCCGTCGTCGCCACCTCCGTATCGACTCATGTTCGTTCCGTTCCCGCTCTCGGTCCTCCCTCCTTTCGTTTCCGTTCGGTCCACGGAAGATTTTGGGTGAAGAGCCACCACACCAAATTGTCCACCACATTTCGTAAAAAGTCGTATTTACGGATCTAGGATGTATCATATCTGACGGGGTTTAGGAAAGAAAATTCAAATTCAAAGGCACCGCGGCAATTTGTCGGTTTGTGGTTGCCCCCTCACGGGAGTGACGCGGTCGGACCTCCTCTTCCGTCGGACGGACTGAACCTCAACATCGAAGAGAACGCGAGACGTCGCCGTGCGCGTGGAGGGATCCCGAAAGTAGCGGCGGCGCGGCGTCCTTGCTTATCTTCACCGCTACAAGCAATCCGTTCGCTGAAGCAAGCGCTGGCGCGTGAGAGCCGCTGGGGGACGAGATGATGAACTCGGTCCACTACGATCCATGGAGCAATCTGACCTACGAGCCCGAACCGACGCCCGCCGACGATCCCAACCTGCTCTGGTTCAACTCGGACGTCAACCCTGATGGTGCGTGGATGATAGTGGAGGTGATAATGTGCTTGTGGTGGTGTGGGCTGGAGAGCTGATCGATTGTGTGGCTGTCACTGGATGCAGATGTGCTGGAAGCGAGTGAACACAAGTCACATTTCGAGTATTCCGTCGACGGCAAGAAGCGTGTGAAGCCAGGAACACGTACCACGACTGTTGGTGAGGCTACAGCTCATCTGTAGACGTGCACCTCCACTCGTATGATTGGTTAACGCCTTCTGAATGCAGGGACCAAGACAAAGGTGAACGGCAAGACGATCGCGATCTTCAAGAACCTGGGCCGACTGTACGCCATCAACAACAGGTGCCCACATCAAGGAGGCTCGCTGCACATGGGCGACATTGAAGAGATCGACAAAATGCTGTGCGTGTCGTGCCCACGCCACCACTGGCCGTTCTCGCTGGAGGACGGAAGCTGCTCGATCGGCGTCAAGTATCAAGCCGAGGTGTTTCCGGTCCAGATCCGGACGCTTCGGGACGGCCGCGACGTCATTTTCGTGGGCTTCCCAGCGTTTACGAGAACCTTATTTAATGATGATGATTTTTAACGACACGTTCGTGAGCTGATGCGCATTGCTCTTCGTTCTACGATCCCTTTCGCCACTGTAGCGTGTAATTATAGGTGACGAAGATGGAAATGAAGATCAGAGGTTGGCCATCATCGACATGGGCAACAGCAACCGCAAGCAAACAACACTTCAACCAGCCCACGCTGAGCCAATGCACCTGTTCCAGACGGAAGCGGGGATGATCGTGCGCACTGGTGAGGCCACGTACACGTTCAATCCCCGGAATATCCCAGCGACGTCGGTGGATGAGGTGATCGCACAAGGAACGTTTTCTGGGACGGATGATCAGCCCCAGCGCGTTCTGGTGGTGAAAGGCGGCGCGCAGAATGCGGCCATGAAGGACAAGGTCGTGTATGTGAAGAGACCGCCCGTGGTCGCCCGCTGACTAGCACGAGGAGAACGAAGATGGAAGATCTGACTCGTTAACAGTACCAGTACTTCATTATCAACAAGGCAATCACCAGTCGTGCGCTTACCTTGCATCTTCCTACACTGACGCAAATCTATTGTAATCCACGAGCTCGCCACAGTCTGTTCCGAGAAGCAGGTTGTTGTTGTTGAACTGGGCAGACACAAATCGCGACGACGTAGCTGGAGGACTGAACCACTTGACAGGGCTCGTGCTGTACCATCTCCAAAGAGCCGCCTGAGAAACACACAACAAAGCCAACGATCAGCCCACCGCGCCAAAACTTTTTAAAGCTCATCAGCAACATACCTTGCCAGTGTGCGAGACGGTGACGATCTTGCGGCTGTCGAATTGCAGCGACTTGATGCCACCGTGCTCGGAGCTGCTGAAAGTGCACAGAGCCTGCTGTGTTCGCACATCCCACGCCTCCATGCCTTGGCTTCCGTAGCCAGCGACCACGACTGTCTCGTCCATTTCAAGCGCCGAAATGCCACCTTCACAGAGAGCCGACTTGGTCAAGACCTTGGCGGTCTTGCCACCCCACCATCGAACAGTTCCTTCTTTGCCTGCAGACCACAGGACACGGCCCTTGGTATCCGTCTTCATCACAGCATCTACAAAACATCGCCGTCAGTGCGATTTCTCTTCGAAATCCGAGCGTTTGTAATCACAAACGCATACCTGGGTGGCCAGCGAGGCGGTGGGTCAAGCGACCGCTTCGAAGATCGAAGACTCGGATGAAGCCACTCGACGTGCCGCACACCAGCGTGTTACGGAACAGCATAAGACTCGTGATCTGCGGGTTCGTTTCGCGGTTTGATCGCGGCAGCGCCGAGCGGTGGATCTTCGACGCGTCGATAGTCAGCAGGATCTCACCCTTGAGTACGTCCCACACGTTAGCCTCGCCCTTCTCAGTCGAGGTAGCCATGTGCAGAAGCGTGCTGTCGTTGTGGTCAAGGTACACGTTCTGAACCTTGTCCTTCGAACGCGTACGCAGGAATGGCATGAGGCCCAGAGAGGACCGGTGTGTGATCGAAGCCGTCGGCGGGATGCTCTCGCGCGTCTTCGATCCGGCGTTGCGCAGCTCCGCCGAGTTGAAATCCCAGATCTTCACGGTGCCGTCTGTGCAACCCACTGCGAGAGCGTCATTGCACGAGTGGTAGCAGGATGCTGAGTTCTGCGTCATCGACGCTCGAAGCGATCGCTGGTTCAACGACCATAAATAAAAGGCCGCACGTCCGTCTTGCAGGGAGCCACTGAAAACCTATTCGAGAACGAATTGTCAGTGATGCCAACTTTGCAGCAACCCATGCGTCACACCAACTCACCACGGGGTCCTCGGTAAAGCGATAGCGCTCGGACGTGAGGATCTTCACGTTATCGAACACGCCGTCCTTGGCTCGGTCCAAATCGGTGGATAGCTCCTTGAACTTGGTCGTGACTTCGTTCGTGCGCAGCACCGTCGGCGTCGAATCGAACCACTTGGTCTCCGACGCCATTTGGCGCAGATCGTGGACGTATTCGCGCATAGAAGTGCGGTCGCTGAGCAGGCAAGCGCGAATCACGGGTGGCGAGCCGCGGCGATTCACATTCCTGCGGCAATAGTAGAGTCACCATATCAGCCAACATCGGTGGAAAGGATGCAGCCATCATGTCACCGTGTGACTCACGGGGATGGCACGTCGATTTCTCGATAGCAGTACGAAGCCGCTCGCCGAAAGCAATTCGTGAGCAGGGGCTGGAACGGCACCTCCGAGAGGATCTCCCAAATTGCAGGCCTCATGAGTTCACGCGCCCAGCGGCGGTTCACGCTGACTGCAATCGTGACACGCGCCATCATTCACACAGGTCATCAATACACATCACCAAGGAGAGCAGCAATCCGCATCAGCTGCATCCACTTACACAGCACGTTGGCCTCCTTCGTGCCAACGAAGACAACGATACGTGCAAGAAGCACTGGCTCCGTGAGGACCGCGTCGACTTTCGTGCGTGGGACATCATCTGGCTGCTCCGGGAGCGAATTCCGCGGCGATTCCATCGCGATTTCGTCGGCTTTTGCCGATCTTTCAACGCCCGTTTCCTCGTTGGATGTATGGAGTAGCTAGTCGCGTACAGCAGCGCCGTCGTCTCGCAAAGATGCCAATACGCCGCGTGCGGCTGGTCGCGTTCTGCGTGAGCTTCCGCCACTTCCGGCGTGGTGGTCAAACTGACTTGCGTTGGGACTGCGTGACGCCCGTGAAGGGAATATCCCTGTCACGGAAGGCGCAACTGGTACAATGTACCACTCTTTCGGCTGCTGATCTGCAAGTGGGGGAAACCAGGTGGTGATGTCCCTTGTTGCAGGGGGGGTCCCATAACAAGGGATTCATGTCCCTCGTTTGGGGAGCTGTGATGTGGGACTGGGTGTTTCAGATGCGGAACAGGGGGAGGCGCTGGCTGTGTGGAAAGCGCCATCGCGGTAGAAAGGTGGCCACGAAGCAAGCCCTGCGCAGCCAAGATGTCGTCGAGTGAAGAGGAGCTGGACCGCAACCTGTCGGAGGACGAGGACGTGTCGGAGGACGAAGTGCCGGAGGAGGAGGACGACGAGGAGGAGGAAGAGGAGGAGGAGGAGGAGCGCAGCACGCAGAAGAAGCGCAAGGGCGACGCCAAGCCCAAGCCCAAGAAGAAGCGCCGCGCCGTCAACAAGTTCATCGAGGAGGAGGCCGACGTCGATGAGGACGAAGAGGAGGAGGAAGACGACGATGAAGGAGACTTCTACCGCACGGAGCGCGCCATGGCCGAGGAGGCGGAGAACTCGTACCGGTACGAGCCGCAGAACCGCTCGCGCTTTGAGGACGACGAAAGCGCCGAGGACATCGTGAACCAGATCAAGAAGCGCCACCAGCAGAGCCGCCGCCACTACGACGACGACGAAGAGGGCGGCGAGATGCAGAGCGAAGTCGCGCAGCAGTCGCTGCTGCCGTCGATCCAGGACCCGCGCATGTGGGTCTTCAAGTGCAAGGTGGGTATTGCGCGTTGGGTGGACAATAGCCAGCAGACATTGACGATTGGATGTGTGTGGGTTGATAGCCTGGTCGTGAGCAGCACTTGGTCATTGCGCTGATGAACAAGTTCCTCGAATTCTCGCGCCGTGGCGAGCCGCTGCACATCAAGTCGGTGGTGGCCTCCAGCTCCAAGGGCTTCATCTACGTGGAGGCGGAGCGTGAGCCCCACGCGAAGGAAGCCGTGAACGGTCTGCGTGATATCATGCAGTACTCACTCAAGCTCGTGCCGGTGCACGAAATGACGTCGGTGCTGAACGTCAAGAAGAAGCGAAAGCCAGTGGTCGCCGGCACGTGGGCGCGGTTCAAGCGCGCGGGTCTGTACAAGGGCGACCTGTGCAAAGTCCTCGACATCCTGGACAACGGCTCGCGGGTGCGTTGCTGCTGCTGCTGTGGGGAGAACATTACGAATGGTTCGGCTGACGCTTGTTTGCTTGTCGCTAACTGATACGCAGGCTATCGTGAAGATGATCCCACGTCTGGATCCCATTGTGTTGGCGGGCGGTGAGCAGCCAAAGTACAAGAAGGGCCAGCGTCCGCCGCAGAAGCTGTTCAACTCGGCGGGTCTCCACAACGAGGCGCGTCGCCGTCACCCGACGACCGGCGACATGATGGACTTCTTCGACAACGACTACTACAAGGACGGCTTCCTGCTCAAGGAAGTCAACATCCTGACGATGCTGCAGACGGAAGAAGTCAACCCGAACTTGGACGAGATCAACAAGTTCTCGTCTGCAATCGGAGAAGACGACCACGATGGTGACGAAGCGATGGCGACGATGGAAGCCGAGGACTGGAAGAACAAGGTTGACCTCACGAAGGGTGACACTGTTCGTGTGATTGAGGGCGACCTGGTGAACCTCATGGGTGTGGTCGTCAGCACGAACACGTCCAACGACACTGTCCGCGTGATGCCGCTCCACGAAGAGATCAAGGACACGATCCTGGACTTCCAGATGAAGCAGCTCATGAAGTACGTCAAGGTCGGCGACCACATCAAGGTTGTGTCGGGTCGATACTCTGGCGAGACCGGTACAGTCGTCGCTGTGGATGATACCGATGGTGCGCCAATCGCGATCGTGCTCGTTGACAGCATGGCCAAGGAGATTCAAGTGCGCGTTCGCGATTTGCAGGAGTCTGCTGAAGTCTCGCACGGCTTGGATTCGTACAAGGGCAAGGAGCTCTACGATCTCGTCGCGGTACGCCAAGCTCGCATGCTTGCGGTCGGGTTCTGTTGCTCTATGCTGATGTTTTCTCTTGTCTTTTGTAGCTCGCGCATGGTGATGTTGGTGTCATTACGCACGTCGGACGGGAGGGCTTCAAGGTTCTGTGCCAGAACGGCCAGTCGCGCAACATCTCAGACCAAGAAATCCAGCGCAAGCTGGTGTCTTCGCGAGCGGTTGCGTTGGACAAGAAGCACAACCACATCAGCGTCGGTGAAATGGTGAACGTGGTTGAAGGCCCTTTCGCCAGTCACAGCGGAACCGTCAAGCACATCTACCGAACCTACCTCTTCCTGCACAACAACCGCATCATGACGAACGCCGGCATTTTTGTTGCTCGTGCTCGTCAGACCGTGCTCTCGGGAAGCAAGGCCCGCTCCGACATGATCCAGAACTCGACTGTGACCGGTGCTGATGGCCGTCCAAGCCGACCAGGAATGCCACCACGTGGTGGTCGTGGTGAATCGGAGCTGGTCGGCAAGACTGTGAAGATTAAGAAGGGCCAGTGGAAGGGCTACATCGGTATCGTCGTCGAAGAGACCGAGCAGAAGGTCAAGGTGGAGATCCATTGTAAGGCCAAGGTTGTGGATGTCGACCGAGTGCACGTGGCACCGGCTGGCAACCGACAGGGTGCTCTCCAGGACCGACCGCGTACCGGTTACCCACACACGCCAATGGGCGGCGCTACTCCGATGCCTTCCCAGACGCCACTCCACGGATCTGCTACGCCGATGGCGACTCCTATGCACCGTGGATTCGGCACGCCATCGTCACGTGGTGAAGCTTGGAACGTCGCCAATGATGACGCTCTTCTGGAGACCCAGATGAATCAGGAGAAGGATATCACACACGCGACGAGCTTCGGTACGCCGTTGGATCACGTTGCGCCCCGCGGTGATATGTCTGGTAGTCGTTCGTACGGCGGTCTGTCGGCATCTCTCGCGCCGCGTTCGCCAGTGCGAGACCCGATCACGCCTGCAGCGAACCCGGCGACACCAGGCCTTCTCCCAACCACTCCTGGCCTTGAACCGCGCACCCCGGCGTATATGCTGCCACACAATCCAGTCACTCCAGGCCTCAACCCAACGACGCCAGGTCTGAACCCGCGCACGCCTGCGCACCTGACTGCTGCGACTCCAGGAATGAGCCACGACCACCACGGTGGCATGGAGCCGATGACGCCGGGCTTCAACCCGACAACGCCAGGTTTGTCCGCGATGACGCCCGGCCTGAACCCAGTGACTCCAGGTATCAACACACCAGGCTACCACCACAACCCGATGACCCCAGGCTACGGAGTTGCGACGCCCGGTCTGGGTCGCTTAGGCTCTGCTGTTACCCCTGCCGCGACGCCTGGCATGCCAGGAGGTGTGCCAATGACCCCGGCGTACCACCACGAGCTCGACGACTACAACAACTCTGGTTCCAGTGGCGAGGTGACGTGGAAGATGCGCGGTGTTGAAGTCGAGGTGATGGCTGGCGAGCACCGAAACCGCATTGGCGTGATTAGCAGCGTCAACGGAAACTCGTGCACACTGGACTGCGACGGCTCGTTCATTGTGGTCTCGTTGGACGATGTGCAGCCAACTGTTCCAGAGAAGCAGGACACCGTCATCATTTTGTCTGGCGACGAAGCTGGCCAGACTGGCTCGCTCATCGGTGTGGATGCCTCAGATGGTATCGTCAAGGTGGACGGCGGCTCGGAAATCAAGATCTACGCGTTGGCCTCGCTGGCGAAGCTCGCTCAGTAAAGTAAAAGCTCACAAACAAATGCACTGAAAGAGTCCGAATGGAGAATGCAAGAGACGTCTGTCGCGTGTGAAAGCATCGAGTTGGGTCGCGTGGAGACTCGCGCGTCGTTTCGCGTCCAACGTGGCGGTTACACTGGCTTGCTGAGGAATGAACGCCTGTGGAGGAGTCTGTCGAACTAACTTTGTGTGAATATGAGTAGCCGATGGGCGAGCAGAAATGTGAGCACCCCAAGACCAGGCTGCAACCACGAGGCGTGCCAGCTCCAGCCACGCGAGCCATCCATGCCAAGCCACTCAAGCACCATGCCGCGGTGGGCCGTCGCTCCGCTTCGACGAACAATTCTATCTACGATGAGAAGGAGAAGCTTCAGCGCAAGCTGGCAGCCCAGGAACACTCGGTGGCACTAGCGCAGCACGCGACGCATATCCTCAGTCAACAGCGCGACCCAGAAGTTCTCGACCTCCACGAATATGCGGCAGAGCTGGACGACGTATTGCTGAATGAGTTGGCCAACCAGCTCCATGTCAACTTGAAGGTGCTTGCAAAGAAGCACGCCCAGCGGCAAGAGATCGCGAAGGCGTTCTACTCCACGGTCGTACTCTCGGGGTGCAAGAAGGTCACAGCGGTACGTCTCCTGGAATGTCGCTCCGATATTATTGCTGCGCTCTTAACGCCTGATGCAATGGTTTCGTAGGTGGGCATGCGGTCATTCATCCACATCATGGGCACGACAATCCGTCGACTGGATTTGTCCCAGTCTGTGTTCCCTATCGACGTGCTCAAGGTCATGGCGACGGGGATCGACCGCCTCGACTCACTCAACTTCTCGTGGTGCCCGTGCCTCGTCGCCGAGGGCATCCACGAGTTCATCTCCTGCTGCAACCGTTCGCTGAGCAAGCTGAACCTTTCGCACTGCCCGATGCTCAACGACGACGCTCTCGGATGGATCGCTGGAGCTCTCGGCCCGCAGGGGTCGCTCACGCAATGCACAAAGCTGCTGTCGTTGGATATCTCGTACACGACGAACATCGGTGATCGGGGGCTGGCGCACATAGGCTTGAGCTGTCGCGCAATCCAGTTTCTCAACCTCGAAGGTGTTGAGCGAATCACAAACAACGGGATCCTGCGCGTCGTCGAAGGCTGCAAGAATCTGCGCGTGCTCAACCTGAAGAAGTGTATGCAGCTCTCAGATGCCTCGCTGTTCCACATCGGCAAACACGGCGCCAATTTGCGAAGCTTGAACCTGTGCGCCTGCTACAACATGACCTCGACAGGTCTCCACGCGATGGTCGCCGGTACTCCTCAGCTGCAGTCGCTGAATCTGGAAGGATGCCGAAACATGAAAGAAGACATCCTAGCTGCCGTTGCTGTGAAGTGCCTGGCGCTGCAGGTCCTCAACGTCAACGGATGCCAAGAAATCACAGACAATGGGCTCGTCACGCTCTCGGAGCACCTTCCGTACGTCACGCTAGCGCGCCATTATCGAGGACTCGAGCCCAAATCCGACGGGCTGCAGCTCAAGTTTTCGACGCAGCAGAAAACGATCCAAAACTCGGCCGCGTTGCGGATCCAGTCGATCTACCGAGGCCACGTTGGGCGCCAAATCGCTTCAACCTGGCGGCTGGAGCGAATTGAGATTCCTGCAGCGAACCGCATCCGCATAAACTTCAACAGACATCGCCTTCGAGTCGAGATTGCAGTGCGTGTCAAACGCTCAAAGCTCACCAAGGCGAGTGCGATCAAGATCCAATGCAGGATACGGGGTGTGCTCTGCCGTGCACGGCTAGCACGAGAGGAGAATGAGCAGCGCCGTTTGAAAGAGTGGAGCAAGGCCGCTGTCGTCGTGCAAGCGATCTATCGGAGCCACTACACGAGGCAGCATCTTCCACTGGTGTTCAAGACCATCGAACGCTACAGGCGAGAGCAGGCGCTTCTTCGCCGACAAGCCGCAGTGATCCTGCTCCAGCGTGCCTTCCGCAAGCGGTACAACCGTTCTCGCTTCGACGACGTCATGGCGATCCAGAGACGCCGCCGTCAAGAGCGAGAGAAGGCGGCGACGCTGCTACAGCGGCTCTACCGAACTCGAGCAGCCCGGAAGGCTTACCGTCTTCTTCTCGAGGCGATCGAGCACCAGCGAGAAGTCGTGAGGCGCCTTGTACACTACGCGATCAAGCTCCAGAGCCAGTGGCGCGGCCACCGCGTGAGACGAGAACTGGACAAGGCGCGCGAAGAATTTGCCAAGCGCGAGAAGCGTATTTTCGATGCCGCGAGTCGCATCAACGCCGGGGTTCGTGGGTATTTCGCAAGGCGTCTCGCTGAAGAAGCGCGTGTCACACGGCAGACACGCATCCGTGCTGCGTGTGTGATCCAGCGGCGCTGGCGGCTTTTCAAAACGCCGAGTCCTGAACGCATCCAGTACGAGAAGATGCTGGCGAAGATGAAAGAACAGGTCGCCGAGGAGAGTCTCGCAGCGCTGAAAAAGCAAGAAGACGTGCTGAAGAAGGCGCGTGAGCTCATCGGCCGCGACTCGGCCTCGGAGCCGGAGAGTGACGACGACTGGCACGATTTCCAGGACGAAAACGGGTACCAGTTTTGGTTCTCTCCATCGCGCAACCAGCGTCTGTACGTGCGGCCCAACGAGTGCGCACATGAACGAAGTATGCTGGGCATGGCGTGCCGGGTCTTCTGGCCGATGGAGCAGCAGTGGTTCAACGGCACAATCACCAAGTACAACCGCAGCCGCAACAAGCACCGCGTTGTGTACGAAGACGGCGACCACGAGTGGCTCTGCTTCCCGGCCGAAGGCGATCGAGTGCAGTTGTTCAATGGGTTCTGCTGGTGTATGGCGAGGATGTACGAGCCGGCGATGCGGACGCTCAAGGCGGCCGTGTTCCTGTTGGTGAAGGTTCAGGTGTACGACCATCGGTACTTTGCGTGGCGCACGGGCGAGATCAAGGCCTACAACGAGCAGACCGACACGTTCCTGGTCGCGTACGACGGAGACCCGACGTCGGGAGTCAATGCCCAAGACGAGTGGGTGGATCTGCTGCGGCAGGAGCACGCCGTTCAAGTCCAGGACGCGGTCTCGCTGCAGTGGAGCTCACTGAGCGGGTACGTGTTTGGCCCGACGCTTGGACGCCCCACTGGCCATATCAAGCAAGCGAACTTGAGCTACTACTACTGCGTGGAGGACTACCTGACGTACGTGGAACCTCCGCCTGAACCGCCAGTGGAAGAGACCGAGCCACAGATCCTGGAGGACGGCGACCCGGCCTTCGAGGCTGACGATGAAGATGACGGAGACGAGGACGACGATGGAGATGAAGAAGAGGATGACGAAGAAGAAGATGAAGATGAAGAAGGAGAAGATGAAGAAGGAGAAGTTGAAGAGGAGGAAGATGGCAGTGATGAGGACGCGGAGGAAGATGGCGAAGAAGACGGTGATGAAGATGACGCCGAGGATGATGATGCCGGCGATGAATAAGGGGGTTTTGTGGTCCGATTACCGTATTTACGCTAAAAGAGTTTCAGCCAATCACATGAGTTTCTAGGTTGGGAGGTCGTTAACCTATAGATCAGGAAGTTAACCTATAGAAAGGCTGAAGAGCTGCTCACGTGGAGACTCGGCGGGAAAAAATCACAGCCCTCAACAACGAACGAAGCAAGCGGAGGTTGAGGAAGATGAAGCTGTTCCAGCTCACGCTGCCCAATGAGCACCACGGCAAGGTGCGCTTATGCGTCGCGCATGTCTGCTATGTGGCTTTTGGTGCTTACGGCTCCTGTAGATCGTGACGATGCTGCAGGACGAGCTGCAGCTGGACAACGTGACCAGCGTGGAGGCGCGCACGTCGTCCATCGTGACGTTCCGCGTGGAGGACGTGCAGATGCAGGCGATCCTGAACAAGCTCCAGAGCATGGGCGTGGGTGTGCAGTTCGGCTTCTGCGACGTCATGTCGCTCACGCCCGGCACGACGCTGAGCAAGAAGCCCGCGAAGAAGAAGCGCCGCGTCGGCCGCATCCTCGAGCGCTCGTCCGACATCGGCACGGCCGTCCCCGTGGCCGAGATGTACGCGCGCATCGAAGCCAACGCGACGCTGTCGCGCGACTCGGTGTGCATGCTGCTCATCTCCTCGTACGTGGTATTTATTGGCTTGCGATTTGCGTATGTGGAAGTGTGTGATAACTCACGGGAGGTTGCGACGGCAGGGCGATCGCTGGCATCGGATTAGCTGCCGACTCGGGGGTACGTTGCAGGCGTAGTTACGGTTGCTGGTTGTGCGCGTTTGGCTCACGCTTTGGGTGTGTGCTATGCGTAGACGTACGTCGTGGCCTCCATGCTTCTCTCGCCTCTGATGGTAAGTACTACAGATCTATTGACAAACGCGCGACCGCAGTACCGACAGTGTGACGCTGATGCACTTGTGTTGCAGGGCCCAATCCTCGGCTGCGCGTTTGGCTTTGTGCTGCGTGACCGTAGCCTATTCATCAACGGCTTCCTGAACGAACTGTTCGCGTTGGTGAGTCTGAAATCAGTCCAGTCGCTGCCCTGCATACACTGACGTGACGCGCTGTTGTGGCTTTCAGATGATCACGCTTCTGTTGGGGATGATCATCGGCGCGTTCTTGAGTCCGTACGCTGGGGCGCTCAACTGGCCCACGAGCGAGATGCGCTCGCGAGCCCAAGCCATCCAGTTGCTGTTCGGCGCCATCGTCGCAGCGCTGTCAGGAACCGGCGTGGCGCTGGCCGAGTCCAACGCCAACATCTCGTCTGTTGTGGGCACTGCGATCGCCGCTGCGCTGCTTCCGCCCACTGTCAACTCGGGCATTTGCTTCTCCTACGTGATCCTCGGCCAGTACTTTGTGGTGCGTGGGCTCCCCCTTGTCCTCAATTGTGGCTGTGATGCGGATACTGAGCTCTGAGTGAACCACACAGCAAACGGATGATGTGATCGGCGAAGAGCAGAAGCTCATTTTCTACGAGATCGCCGTGGGCAGCGCGCTGCTCGTGTGGATCAACATCGTGTTCATCTACTTCAGCGCCGTGCTGGTCTTCAAGATCAAGCAGGTGGACAAGTTCCAGCTCATTCGGAAGATCGACGAAGGCACGTGGAAGAATCTGCCGCGGCTGCTCCGCTCCCCGACAAGCCGAGGCAGCGCCTCCACAACGACGAGCACGATCGTCGAGGAATCGAACGGGGACATCGCCTTCATTGAGCGCCAGGACAGCGTTCGCAGTGTCAACAGCAGCCACGGTCTCCTTGGTGATCACTCGGACGATGCCTACAGGCCCCCGGAAACGAACGGCGTCGATCTGAACCAGTCGAAGCATCCGCTTTCGCCGTTGCGGCGTCGCCAGCGGCAGGCAGGAGGCAGCCCCCTCTTCTCCGACGAAGAAGAGGAGTCGAAGCAAGTCGAATCAGTGTAAGGAAATGGAGTGGATCGCTCACGAATGAGCTGAAGCGTTTCATTGTAGGTCTTGCTCGTTGGCGACGATCTGCCGCCCCGCGCGTTTCGTTCGAGACCGACGCTGGACTGCTCGAAGATGGAGCGCCGCGATGTCGCGGTTGCGGTCGCGCGTGGTTTCTTTGGATTGGAAGTGATGGCCTGACGGCCGCCGAGTCACGTATGCAGGTGCTGCCGTGTGGGTCTTCACGGGAGCTAGCGTCGCCACCGGCTTGTCTTTTGGGGCCTTGCGCAGCAGTTCTGGCACAGTGACGTTCTCCGGTTCGGGTGGCGCGGCTGGTGTGGGCTCGGGTGGTGGCGTGACGGTCGGGTATTCGTCTGCGAGCTGCGCTATCCGTCTGTGGCATCACAAGAGCCAGTCAGTCAACGCAAAGCAACCAACGAAAAGCCCAAGAAACGTACAAAATCGAGTCGGAAAATCGTTTGAGAAGCGTCTCCGACCGGTTCCGGATGAGCTTCGGGGGCGAGACGGGCGCGGAGTCACTGGCAGCTGGCACGAGCGTCTTCCACGAGTCTTGGCGCTGCAGCTCCTCTTCTTCCATGTTGTCTCCCGACGGATCCGACTCGGATCCTGCCGACTCGCCCTCGTCGTCGCTGTCGCCACAAGTCGAGTAGTTCTCCGGAAGCGTGTCTTCGATCTCTTTGAGCAAGCCTTCAGGCGACGACATGGATGCGAACAGGCCTTCCATGCCGAACAGCGAGTCGAACGACGGTGGGAAGCTGGCTGCTGGAGAGAACGGTGACGAAGACGCCACCACGGACGCGTTGGTGGGTGAGCGAGGCAGCAGGAACGGCGTCGATGAGGACTGAAGTGCGTTTGGCAGCGGGGCAAGGCGAAACTTGCTGTCGTAGATGGGGCTCGAGGCTTGGTCCTCTCGAGGGGAAGACTTCGCCGTGCTCGGCGGGTGTCGTATCGGAGCCCCCAGCGTCGCCTGTGGTCGCCAGGATGCGGCAGGAGCCGCTGAACCACTCGGTACCAGCGACGGACTTGAAGAGTACACCGGGGTGGACACGTCCGGACCACCACCTTCCGTCGTTGCCGGAGCCACCATGGCCTGAGGCTGAGCGGGGCGATCGCGGTCCGTCAAATGGGCGAACGGAATGAGCGAGAGGCAGAACTTGGCTCCAGCGGTGCGCAGGTCGTTCGGCATGAAGTGGGTCATCGCAAGGTCGCCCACGGACGCCGTCGTCTGGTTGTTCCCTTCACCAGGCTTCCGTTGCTGCTGATTCGAGGACGCTGCTGGAGTCGGCGTGACGGCGAGAGTCCGTTTGCTGGACTTGTTGACTCCGACGCCGAAGAAAGACGCCTCCAGCGTGAAGCTGTTGAGCACCTGCGCTTCGTCCCAGACCACGACGCGGCCCGTGCCCTTTTTCGACTTGGACACCGAGAACGCGCAGTCCGGGAAGCTGTAGTACCCGCCGCCACCGGCAGCTCCAGGAGGAGTGGTCGAGCAGCACGTCTTGCACAGCACGTGCGGGAAGAGCCGCAGCTTCGCGGCCTCAGAGCGTGAGTTCTCTTCGTACGGCAAGCACCCGTACAGGAACATGTTCTTCTTGCGGCTGTGGCCGTGGATATCGCAGTACAAGCTCACAGCCCGCGTCTTGCGCATCGACAGCACCAAGTTCTTGGTCGCGTACACTGTCGGGTGGAGCTCTGGGGACGGGTCAATGTACCGGCGGTTGAGGTCCGTGCCGGCGAGGGAGCATCGGTAGTTGCCGTGGATCACGCCGTCCGGGTTGAGCATGGGCACGACCTTGAAGACGAACCGATGCCGCAGATACCGAGCCTCGAGCGACGGCCCCGTGAGGAAGTCGATGATGCCGTGCATGATGAAGCTCGCGTTGCTTTCGCCTGGATGAACCCGTGCCGTGAGAACGACTCCCGACCGATCGTCGTCCTCCTGCGAGAAGTCGGTGATCGTGAGCACGTCGCAGATATTGCCCGCGATCGTCTTGCACAGCACGCGGCGACGGAAGAAGCGGTTGCGTTCAGGATCTTTCTGGAGCTGGATCAAGTGCTGTTGCAGCCGCGTGTACGTGTACGGGTAGCAGTGCGCGAAGTACACACACAGCGACTCGGTGGCGTCGGGTGGCAGCTGGAAGTCGTACACGAACGAGAGCGTGTAGTAGTTGGAGACCTTGCCCGACTTGCGGTTGCGGTACGTGTCGGCGTTCTTGAAGTAGCACACGTTGGTGCCGGCGTGGTGCCAGCCTCGTCCGTGCTTCCCGTCGATGTACACGGCCGGCAGCATGCCGTCGTTGTAAAGACTTGCCTTCTTGAGCATGTTCCGGATATTGAAGCGCACACGCACCGTCGTCGTCGCTGGTGATGAAGCAGAGACTGCGGCTCGTTTGAAGCACCCGACGGGGACCATGGTGCGGAAGAAATACCACTGGATGTGGCCGTGCGTGCTCACGTCGGTGTCGCAGAAGAGATCGTACTCCATGTCGGCCTTGACGAAGAACGGAAACGGCGAGGACCACGGTGTCGAGCCAGTGGCTGCCGAGGCGCCGTTTGCGTGGCTGCTGGGGTTCCCGAGCAGCTCTTGTGTCGTGGCGTAGTGGCGTCTCAGGACGCGATACGCGCGATCCAAGTTGCCACTCTCAAAAAACGCGTTGAACGCGAGCTCCTCGTCGCTGGGCTGCTCCACGGCGGTGGGCAGCGAACTGCTTCGGCCGCGGACGTTGCTCTTGTTGCGTTTGTAGACGAGCTTGGTGTCGATGCCGAAGCCGTGGCGCTTCACCTGGAAGGCCTCGTTCTGGGTCATGTACTCACTGAGCATGCGGCAGATAGCGCCGCGATCGTAGCCGCGTGGCGGGGCACCACCGTGGAGACCGTTGGCGTTGCTGGTGTCGTTGAGCTCTTCATCGTGTAGGCCCAGGTCAGGCAGGAAGTACCCAAAGCCGGTCTTCGCGGGGACGTCGAACTCTTCCCACTCATCGTCTGGGGGAAGCGAGATGAGCGGCAGTGGCGGTGGCGTGCTCTGGACGGCCTTGCGGGACCAACGACGGAGAATCGACGGCCTGGCAGCGGCTGCCGTGAACGCCGCGGCAGCTGCCACCGCTCTCAGCGGCGTGTGGCCACCATTCGAGAGCCCTGCTGACGTCGTGTCTGTTGCCATGTCGACTGCCTCAAGCGGAATGGATATGACAATGATGTATGATGACGCGTCGTGCCAGTGTGGAGATAGATGCCCGTCAGGAAACGAAAAGCTACGAGTTCGTTTAGCAGAGCTGTTGTATTTTCAGACCGATTGGTATCCCCTTGAGCTCGCACTACTAGTACGTAGAAGACCACGACATCCACAACGAGGGGTGTGTTTGAAAAATGCCACGGAGGCAGATTAAACTATATATCACACGTGTCTGGGCGGCGTCATCATTCCCACCATGGCAGCCATTGACTCAAGCCGTGGCAAACAGCACGACTGCCATTTGCCCGATATAGAAGTACAGAAACTTGGACTGCTCGTGGGTCACGTAGCAGGCGACGTTGCGGCCGACGACGCAATGCCACAGCATGCCGTGGTACTTCTGCTCGAAGTAGGTCTTGACCTTGTGCGCGATGTGTTGCTCGTCGATCTCCGTGTCGATGGCGTGCTGCGCCACGAGGATCACTTCGTCCTGCATGTCCTGGTCCATCGTCGACGTCTTGACCACCGGCTTCACGGAGAACGTGCCCATTGTGTGCGGAGAGTGGATGCTTGCTGGAGTTGGCGCTTGTTGGTTATGTGATGGTCTCAAATATCGGAGACCGTGCCCAAAATCTGGACGACTTTTCGTGTCCCTGCGCCCTTTCAAGAACCATTCCCAACTGAACCCATTCCACGACACTCATCGGCCACAACTCAAGACGTGGCAATGGCCGACTCAGCGAGACCTCTGTCTCCAAGCTCGATTTCTCGGGTGTCGAGTGCCAATGTGAGACCGTCGACTGGATCTTCCACAGCTCTTGCAACTGAGCGGCTCACGTACATCCATCCAGTCGATCTCACACCGGTGGAAGCTGCTGATCTGAAAGACGAGGAGGCTGACCGATGCATTGCCAAAGGGGATCTCGATGGCGCGCTCCACGCTCTCCAGAAAGCGATCTACTTCCGCCCAGACCACGCGCCGTTCCACGCCAAGATCGCGCGTGTGTACTGGGATCTGTGCGACTTCAAGTCGGCTATGGCGTGTTACCGGAAGCTCTTTTCCATTGAGCGAAGCCCCTCGCAGCGCATCAAAGACCAGTTCGCATCGCTGCTTGATTTGCACGCGTACTCGCTCCTAATGCTGGGCGAGACGCCGTCCGTGGCGATCGCGTACCTGACTGAAGCCATTCAATTCAACTCACTGGAAGAGACTTTTTGGCTGCACCGCGCACTCGCGTACATCCACTCCAACTGCTTCGACAAGGCGCTGAAAGACGTCGACCACTGCGTAAATCTGAACGGCAAAGATGTCGAGTACTTTGTACTACGAGCCAAGCTCCATTGGAAGCTCCACATGCACGAGAAGGCCACGCAGGACATCCACAAGGCCGCGCGGCTCATGCCCAATCACCCTGAAGTCATCGAGCACGAACAGCGGCTGCTGAAGGAGTCTCAGACCATCTACGCGCAGGCCTGTAAGCATCTCATGGTCAAGAAATACGCAGAAGCCATCAAGTGTCTCACTAACGCAGCCGAGATCTCCCCCGAAGAGACCAAGATCTACTTACTTCGCGCGTCGGCGTATCGAGAACGAGGCGACTTGCAGACGGCGCTCAAGGACATCGACAAGGCGATGAGCTGCCACCGCCTGAAGCTCGAAGCCGCCCAGAGAAAGAAAGCTGATATCGAAGTGTATCTACGGGAACAGCACCAGAACGGGAGGAGACATCGAAGCACGGCCACAGCGTCGCCTTCACCCGCGACAGTATCAGCGCCGATAGTAGTCGATGACGAAAGCGACCGCACACGCGAGTACAAGGAGATCGCGACCCAGCGCAACCTCATCTTGAACGACTTGGCGCTGCGGTTTTTGCGAGAGAAGTCCTTTCAGGTCGCGCTGAATGCCATGAACCAAGTCATTGTGAGCGAGCTGGAGATCCACTCCAAGTTCAAGGACACGGTCGTGAACCCACAGTACTACGTGAACCGCGGCGATGCCTACCGAGGGCTTGGGAATCTTCACGCGGTATGTCCTTCCTTGCGCCTGAGCCATCAGGATAGAGAGCTGATGTTGATGTGCTGACGTCGCTTTAATTTCTTAGGCTTTGGCTGATTACCACCACGCACTGGAGATGGCGCCGGATAACCAGGCGGTCCGGTCTCGCGTGGCGTTTATCCACTACCAGTTCGGCATCGATCTCTTCAATCAGGCGCAGTTCGACAAGGCCGAGGTCGAGTTTGCGAAAGCCATCAAGGAAGACGACTCGGTGGCGACGTACCACGTGCGGAAGGGCGACGCTGCGCGGTTCCAAGAGCGCCACCACGTCGCGTGCGAGGACTATCTGAACGCGATGGCGTTGAATCCACGCGACAGCGACACCAGCAACAAGCTGCTGCAGTATGCGGTGGATCCGAGCACACACCGGGCCACAGCCAGTCATGGCGCAGGCCTCAGGCCGACTGGAGACTCCAGTTCACGGCGAGAAGAGACTTCACGAGGCGGCGGATCGCCACGACAGCATCAGCAGCACAAGAACCAAGCAAAAGCCGTCGAAGACGCCTACAAGTCCTACCAGAAGAAGAACAAACTGGTCAAGGACTTGTTCACGAGCCGCCCGACGCTGCCGCCGGCCAAAGAGCCCAAGCGATAACAATTCAACCCAAAAACGGCATTAAATATCGCGATAAATGAGCTCGTACTGCGGGATCCGCGACTTGTCGATGGGGCATTGGACGATCTGCTTGCCGTGCTTGGCGCCGCGGTAAATGACCTGCGATAGACACGTTTGATGGTCAGAGACATCAATCAGTTTCTGGGGATGCTGGGCTTTTGATACCTCCACGAGATCGATGAGATCCTGCTTGGATCGGAAGGCGCCGATGAACTTTGTATGGTCTGGGGTGCTTCGCACAGTCCATAAATCAATCAGTCAGGTCGGCGATGTCTGAGGTTGCTGATTGATTGATGCAGAGGAGCGTACCCGTAGTCGACCTTCATATGCTGGGCGTTGAAAAAGAAGATGGTCGCCGGCACTAGCGTGATGTCAAAGTACTGGCAGTACAGCGGGATGTCTTCGGCCTCGACAATGCACATCCGTGCCATTTTGGACAGCTCGCGCTCGCACTTTGCCAGCTACAACACCGAAAAGCGTGAGATACGCATCAGTAGACCCTGCTTCAGAGAGCTACGTACGATGTCGTCCTGCTGCATGCAGACGAGGTCGCTGGCGCGGCCGAAGCGTAGGACTAGAACCTTGTCTTTCGTATTGCGGATGGCGTCGTCGACGGCAGGTTTCGTAGCCAAGCGCTCGAGCAACAGCGACGCCATTTCCATCACTTGCTGCCGTCTTTCCAGGCAAATCCATTCATGATCACAGGTTAGGCAAATATACTTATATAACAAAGTGTAACCCAGTTCACAGCTAGCTTATGGCATCTTTACCCTCGCAGAGATCGTCTCGATGGCGCTGTGGGATTGCGAGCGTGATGGAGCTTGCTGTAGTACTTCTCACGAGACAAGATGTCGCTTGTGACTGGTAGATCAAGCACGGAGACCGTCAGATTGTATTCCGCGCCGTTGTCGACGCCGAAGACGCCGATGTGCAGTGCGATCGACCGGTTCTGGACGTCGTCTTTGCGTGGAAATCCGTCCAGATACGTGAACAGCTTGACGAAGTCACTGCCCGGATGCTGCGAGATCCATGAGGCGTGGCCCAAGCGCGGGTACTTCTCCATGCTCGACAGATACAAGTTCGCGTCACCACTCGAGCGACTCGTCGTGAGGTTCACGTTGATCTGATGCTCATGCTCATGGCGCAGGATGCAAAGGTGGTAGAAATGGTATTCGTCCTCGTTCACGGTCCCGTTCATTGTCCGATTCGGCGTCACTCGCTCGCCGATCTCCAAGCTTCGCTGCTCGATCATGCCGTCGGACGCCAACTGAATCTCCTCGAACTCACAGCCGCCCCCGGACGCGCTCGTAACCGCGGGGTATACATCCGCCGTTGTCGCAACCGTATGCGCATGAGCAAAAGACGCGCATACAGGCAGAGCTAGCAGCGCGATCGCGCGCTTCATGGTCGAAATGCCGTCGCTTCCGCGTCAGCAAGGAGGCAGAATAAATAGCTCTTCGCCCTTTCGGATGGATACTGTGCAGGTTACACTGTAACACCGACCTTCACTCTCGCCTTGAAGTCCATCAATCAGTCAATCACTTGAGCTCTTCGACATCAACGGCTTGGCGACGCTGTAAGATCGCCGGACGCTCCCAGCTCACGACGCCCGTTTTCAAGTTGGCGTAGTAGAACATCCCGCTGGACTCGTCCCACACCTTCTTGTAGGCCTGTGCGAGCCTTGCATCCAGGTCGCGTCGGGCTTGGCGGGCTCGGTAGAGTAACTGTAACCTCACAGCCGCCGTCTCCTCCGTCCACTCTTTCTTTGGACGTGCAGCCATCGCTGGCGCCAGCAGCTTCTGGAGACGCTGCTGTCGAGACCGTGGAGACAGCACGTCGGCTTGTGCGTTGCGAAGCAGCAGCGGCTTCTCCCACGAGACTTCCTTTGTGCGCGTGTTGTGGTAGTAGTACATCTCGGCGTTCTCGTCGTAGATCCGCTCGTAGACGCCACGACACATCTCCAGCAGCATCGCGAATCCTCTTCGCTTACGGAAGGCTCGCTGCACCATCGATGCTGCGTCTTCTACTGTCATGTTGCTGCGCAGGTCGGCCAGTTTCTTCTGCTTGAGCTGTAACTCGGCTTCTTCTTCCAGTCGGTCTCGCGTCCGCGGCGTCAGCAGTTCGTCGTCACTCACCCAGCGAGGCTTCTGCCACTTCACTTCATCGGTTCTCGTGTTGTGGTAGTAAAAGCGCGATGAAGACGCGTCCCAGATCTTCTCGTACACTGATGATATCAGTTTCCGGAAGTGATACCTTGCATGATGTGCGCGCCGCATCCCCTGTATCACTTGGGCAGCGCACTGCCGCCTTTCTTCTTCTGATGCCAATTGCTGTAGCTTGCTGACTCGAGGGGCTTTGCTTCTGGAATTCGCTTTCTCGTCTTCTTGGTTTCCCGGGGGCTTGGGCCGAGTCAAGTCGGCGCTACCCAGTCCCTTGGGTTTGCTCCATTTCGTCTCCTTGGTCCGCGTGTTGAAGTAGTAGGTCTCCCCTGTGGCTGGGTCCGTGAAGCTCTGGTACACGCTCTGGATGAGCTCCCGCATTTGTTTTCGTGCCTTGCGGATTCGCCACATCGCCTGGATCTTGAGCAACGCGTCTTCTCGAGTGAGCGGCTTCTTGGCCAGCTCCACGTGGATCTGTTCCACCAGATCCTTCAAAGTGCTTGCGATCGTCGTGACACTCTCTCGCACTCGCTGGAAATCGATTTCGCCTGTTGGAGTTCGCATTTTCTTGGCTGGAATCGATGTCGGAGGTGGTCGTGGGCGCGCGCGAGTGCCAGGTCTTGACGCTGCTGTCCTTGGCGGAGGTGTTCTGCTTCCAGCCTCGCGCGAACGGAGGAACGTTTGGGTCTGTGCCAGCAGTATCTGCAATTCTTGTGCGTCTTGCTCTAGATTGTGGCTGCGAGTCGAGGATAATACGAGCGTTGGAAGGCGCATGGAGCTTCGATTATTGGAAAATGAACGTACCAGGTGAGGTGGGTCATCCAGCTTTGTTCCTGATTCACTTCGTCTGCACAAATATTGATGACGTTGAGAGGCATGGTCTCAGATGGCTGGACACACCACTCACCTTCGATGGGGCTCCATGCATGCTCTCGACGGTACGGTGGATGGCGGGCAGCAAAGCATTCATCACAGTAGAAGCCCAGCTTGAGATCATCGTATCTGCGACCACAGCACGTCACGTGAGATTTGTTCAGTGGTTGGAATGGCGGATTGAATCGTACTGAATGCAGTAGTGGCACTTCTTCGTGGCGGCGCCTCGTTTGCACCGGACTTGGAAACTACAAAGACGCTGTCTTACGCGTAGTGAGTGGCATGCTCGCCAGAACCTCACGTCTCTATTGGACTCACGGCAGGAATCTTGGCCTTTTGAACCTCCTTCGCATGAGCGAGTTGGTGCTTGGCTACAGCTGGCGTGTGGACACCCGGTCGCCTCTCGCGGTACTGCGCGACGATCTCGGCCCGAGATTTCGCCGCTGCGCCGCCTCCATAGTCCGTTCTGTGCCAGCGCGGATCACCGAGCCCTCCGGGCCATTCTGGATACGGCACGCCGGGGCCAGATGCAGTCGCAAGAGGAGCTTCACTTCCAGTCATGAGACGTCTGACGGCGCTTCGGTGTTCACGCTGAACGCATCAATGCAAGTCTCTCTGCTTCTATAATCAGCATGGTTGCGAGGTCGCCAGCGCTTGAATGGGCTATTTTCTGATAGCTTTTGTGAGAGTCTGGCTGAACCACCTCTGTCTCCTGTCCGCGATTCGAGCTTGCTCCGTTGAGTTGGTCTCAAAAGGGTCTCTCGAGCGATGCGCGTGCTGCTGGTCAACGGGTACGCAGCGTCGAATACGCAGGGCCGCGAGCGCTATGAGGAGTTCAGGCAGCATGTGAGCCGTGTCATGAAAGAGATTGAACGTCAAGATGTCACTCAGATCGATATTATCGTACGTAGCTTCATCTACGTGAGACGCTCGATATCCTGATGAAAGGTCTCACTTGTATCCGTAACTCAAATTGTAGGAGAAGGTTCGGCAAGATCTCGACGAGTTCCTGTTCGAGATGCACTCGGAGCACGTTGAGCCGAGCTGCATATCCAACTTTGATCGGCTGGACTTCGTCTTCGTCGCGGGAGACCCGAGCGCCAGTCCGTGGTCGCCGGTGATGCGCAAGTTATCGTTGCTCGCGAAGATGTGCATGATGACTGGCAAGTGTTTCTTCGGCAGCGGGCTGGGCGCGGGACTGCTCGCGTTCCTGTGTTCTACCGCTGGAGAGCGGCTCGTGGTGATGAACAATCAAGGCCGAGGCAGCATCATCGAGAACATACAGGAAGTTCCGCCTCCTCCTACCGTCCCGCCCTCGGTCGCCATAGTTGGACACAGCGCGTCCATGGGACTGGAGGTTCTGCTCGATACACGGACAGGGGATTTCTTTACATTTGACCGCCGCGCGCACACGTGGGTGCCCCACGGAAACACGGGGCTCATGCAACACACGAGCGACCATGCCCACGACTACGGCTCTCGAGTGAACACGGCGCGCGCTGGGACGAAGACACACCGCTCCGAGCTGAGCCACAGTCTGTACAGATCCAAACGAGGTGACACGAAAGGCTGCTGCCGCCTGGAGGCCACGAACCACCCACTCTTCCATGCGTTTGCGACGCGGGAGTTCCTGGTCAATTGCAAAAGCACCTGGGATTTGGACGACCGCATCAATGCTACAGGCAACAACAAGTACAAGGTGCTGATAGACAGCAGTCGGGGACCGATGCTGGTTGAGTTTGGGAACTGCGTGGGCGCGCACTTTGTACTCTCGAAAGACTACCCGGAAAGCTGCAAGTTACTGCGGAATTTCGTGTTGTCCAAGTACGAGTCGCTCAAGGTGCACGAGCACATCGACCGCAGCTACGTCTCCGCTATCAGTGGCTCAGCACGACTGAAAGAGAGACTGCAACTAGCTCAGACCAAGAAACCTGCGTCTGCCTCGAGTGGCTCCGAGCACAGCAACAACCATGATCAGCAGCTACACATCCATGCCGAACTACCGACGCAAGCCAAGACAATAACGAGTGGAAGGACGTCCCCGAAGCGCTGTCGGCCTGTGTCAGCCGGTCCATACCGCACCACGCCAAAGCCACCCGAGTCAGTCAGGATGATCCAGACATCCCGCTCAATGTACCCTTCAAGCGACAGCTCCAAGCAACCGAGCGTCCACGTGGAAGCGACTCCACGGGATGTAGACTTGAGACGAGAGAGCCCTGCTAAACAAGAAGTCAAGCCTTTAGGGAACCAGCTAGAGGCCCGGCGACAAAGTGCTCCGATCAGTCGACCACACACAGCGCGAGCATCACTGCGTGTTGCGACAGCGCCAAGCAAGAGCTCCGAGCCGGAATTGGAATCGCCTGCCACAGATGAGCCACTGTCGGCTTCGCCTCCGCCTCAGCAACTCAAAAGCCGGGACGACGAGGACAGCCGAGTCGAAAGTGAGCGACGCCACACCATCAAAGCCCACAGACGGATCCGCGTCGCGCAGCAGAACGAACTGGACAAGCCGTACTGCGCGATCGACAAATTCAACGCCATGCGCGAGGCCGAGAAGCAGCAGCGAAAAGAGATGTACTACTCCGTCGTGAATGACGCACCGTACATGAGCGAGGAGCAACGAGAACGGCTCGACGAACAAAAGGGGAAGCTGAAGTGGGTCGCCGGGCCCTTCCGCTCGGCAGTCGGCAAAGCCTCGACGCAAGTGACGCTGGAGGCCGGCGTCTTCGTCCGCGCGCCGTTTGTTCAGAAAAACCAGCCCTATCACATCATCCAGCGGCGGCAACTGGAAGTGCCATCCCCTCCACGGCGGCAGCCTCCTAGTCCTCCTAAGCAGCAGCAACAGAGCCAACCACAGCAGAAGCGGCGGCCAGCGTCGGCGGCTGCCTCCACGCGAAGAGCTCAGCGCTGAGGTTGTTGTGGCCTTTCTCAGAGGTCCGATTCATGCGAATATTCAGTTTCAGAGTATCCTGCGTAAAGTGATATAATCCTGAAGGTCTTATGCGGGTACGCGGGTTTGCCGCGTGCGAGACTCACGCCAACTTTTTGGCGGGAACTGGGAGGGGTCAGGGTTGTCGCGCGGGGCGCCAACTCAACTGGGTGGATCAATCGCCAACAATCAACAAGCGCCAACGCCAACAAAGAGCGCCAACACCACACCAACGCCAACACCTCCAAGCAACATGGTGAACCTCACGGCGAACGCGGTGGCGATGCTGTACAACAAGCAGACGCCCGAAGGCTTCGAGCCGTGGCTGCAGGTCATTGACACGAAGAAGATCAAGCCGGCCAGCGGCACCGGCGGCGACCGCTACCGCGTCGTGCTCTCGGACGGCACGTCCTACATCAGCGGCATGCTCGCCACGCAAATGGCGCCGGTACGAATGCGCATCATAATGGACTGTGACGTATATGACACTGACGCGCGACCGTGTGTTTGGGCAGCTCATGGAGAGCGAGAGCCTCAAGGTCAACTACGTCGTGCAGCTCAAGGACTTCATCGGCAACGAGGTGCAGGGCCGCCGGTGAGTTATCTCCTTCCCCTGTGAATGCATTTTGTTGGCGATTTCTCCAAGTGCTGACTCCGTTGTATGGCAGCATCCTGATCGTGCTGAGCATCGGCGACATCGTGCCTGCGTTTGAGCGCATCGGCTCGCCGCAGAGCATCGAGGGCGGCAAGGGCGCTCCCGTGCCCGCGGCCCCCGTTGCGTCCGCGCCCGCGCCGTCCCTCAGCTACCAGGCGCCGGCGCAGCAGCAGCACAACGCGTACAACAACCAGCCTGCCGCCCCGGCGCCGACGCCCGCGTACCAGGCGCCCATGTCGTACGCCAAGCCAGAGGCCAAGCCGTCGAACCCGTACAACCGCGGGCCCGTCGTGCGCCAGGACCCGAACGTGCGCCTCTCGGACATCCAGAGCCTGAACCCGTACGCGGGCGGCCGCTGGACCATCAAGGCCCGCGTGACGACGCGCGCGCCCATCAAGAACTGGACCAACGCGCGCGGCCAGGGCAAGCTCTTCAGCTGCGACCTGCTGGACTCGAAGGGCGGCGAGATCCGCGCGACGTTTTTCAACGACGCCGTGGACAAGTTCTACGAGCCGCTGCGTCCGGGCAGCGTGCACTACTTTGCCGGCGGCAAGATCAAGATGGCGAACCGCAAGTTCTCGAACGTGAACAACGACTACGAAGTGACGTTCGACCAGCACTCGGAGATCACGCCGGCGCCCGAGGACGGCCAGATCCAGCAGATGAATTACGCGTTCAAGAAGATCGCGATGATCGAGACGCTGGCCGCCGACTCGAACGTGGACGTGATCGGCGTGGTCAAGACCGTGGGCCCCGTGAACGAGATCATGTCCAAGGCCGGCAAGCAGCTCTTCAAGCGAGACATCTCGCTGGTCGACGACTCGAACGCCGAGATCAAGTGCACGATGTGGAATGAGCGCGCGCAGGAGGACTGCTCGAGCTGGACCAACAACGTCGTGGCCATCAAGGGCTGCCGCGTGAGCGACTACAACGGCAAGTCGATCGGCACGCTGTCGGGCTCGAGCTTCACGGTGAACCCGACGATCCCGGAGGCCGCGCACCTGCTCAACTGGTTCAACACGGGCGGCAACATGACGCAGACCAAGTCGCTGAGTGCGTCGTCGGGCGGCTTCGGCGGCGGCGGCCTCGGCTCGTTCGCCGAGCGCTCGATGATCAACGACATCAAGGCCAAGCAGCTCGGCTTTGGCCAGAAGCCGGACTACATCACGGTGAAGGGCACGGTCAACTTCATCAAGCACGACACGGGCATCTACTACCAGGCCTGCGTCAAGTGCCAGAAGAAGGTCGTGCCGGACGTGGCGCAGAACTACTCGTGCGAGAAGTGCCAGACCACGTACAAGAACTGCGAGAACCGCTACATCATGTCGGTCGTGATCATGGACCACACGGGCAGCACGTGGACGACGTGCTTCAACGACCAGGGCAAGGTCGTGCTCAACGGCCGCACGGCGGATGAGATTGGCGAGCTGCGGGACACGAACCCTGCGCTGTTCGAGGCCGCGTTCAAGGAGGCGCTGTTCAAGGAGTACGTGTTCCGGTTGCGAGTCAAGGCCGAGAACGTGCAGGAGGAGCTGCGCGTCAAGGCTGGCGTGGTCAACCTGGAGCCGATCAACTATGCGTCGGAGGCCAAGGACCTGCTGCAAGCCATCTCGCAGTACGCGTAAGCGAGTGATCACTTGCAGCCAAGACGACGAGCTCTCCGTTTATTGCATGCCGTAAGTAATACATAATGAACACCCTTCATCCCCGAACGCTATCCGTGATTCTTTCGAAGCCATTCAAAGCGGAACGACAAGTCGTTGCCCATGTGCACGAGGTTGAAGTCGACAATTTGCAAAAAGTTGATGATGAACCACGTCTGCATGGACCAGCGCTGGGTCCGGATGAGAAAGGCAAGATGATGTAAGCCTGAAGGCTGGTCATGGGCGCGGAAGAGTCGACACAACGCATAGAAGGCAACGAGCTTGAGGGCCACCAGTGGCAAGATCTGCATGGCAAGGTGCATCAGAGTTTCGGAATCGAGTCGGGCGAGATTCTCGAAGTAGCGCCACTGGCCATCCCCGATACCGAGCATGACGGAGCAGATAGAAGAGTGGCACGAAGACGTCGACAAAGAGCCGCAGGAGCTCGAGCTCTCGGCAGTGAAGGAGGTTCGCGACAGCCTCAGTGGCTATCTCGTGTTGCGCTACTGCATCACCTTGTTTCTTAGCGCCAACGGCAAGAACTGCCGGTTTCAAGGATTGGAATCGAAAGTACGCAGACCGCAGTCGCATGATCGGCGGTCGCCGGTGTCCGTCATCTTTCTGGCTCTCAGATGGCGAGTGTAGCGATGGCTTGTCGCGAAGCTGGCGTTCCGTCCAACCAGCGTGCCAAGGTGAGTTGGCGTTGCCAGTGCTAGGCTCGTCCACCACGTTCTTGATGAGATCGTCGGCCTCTATCGATTTTCGGCGTAAAAACCACCAAGCCAACATGTCTTGGCTGCAGTTCAGCACCAAGACGACCACGAACGTGCCCGCCGAGCGAGCGCTTTGCAGACAGGTCGTCGTGAACAGCGCGTGGAAGAGGTGGATGCCACACGAGACGCTCTCCGCGGAGAGGTCGTGGTGGTCGTGGACATGGGAGACCTCCCACATGTGGTGCTTAGCCCATTGCTTCAGCCCGAAGAGAGCGACGGACAGCACGATCTGAACCAAGCTGCCGACTTGGCGGAAGGCGAAGCCCTAGGCGCAGTAGAGAAAGATGATGCTGAAGCAGAAGTCCGTGAGTCTTTCCATCCGGCGATGGACTGGCTTGAGCTCTGGGTTTCTGTCGAGAACGTCTTTGATGAACAGGTAGCGGATGGCAATCACGGTGAGCAAGGAAGGGAAGAGGGGCGTGATGTGGGAGAGCGGCACAGGGAAGACGTGGAAGGCTTGCGCGAGGCCCACGAGTGTTGCGACGTAGGGTAGAATCTGAACGAGCGCCAGTGCGAGGAGGCGGGGCCACGGCTGGCGAAGCTGCGGGATGAATTCTTGGATCTGGATGTTGTTGCCTGTCGCACAGAGCCACGCGCGCATGAGCTGCCGCCCGTAGAAGCCCGGGTTCTCAGCCCACGACAGCGTTGGGTCTTGGAGTGGAATGAGATCGAGACTCAGGATGGCAATGGCCGTCGGCAGCATTCCCGACAAGACTGTTCCAAGTTGGTGGGCGAGCCGCGGCTGGGTGCTGACCTGAAATGCGTAGAGCTTCTCAAGAGAGTAGCATCCGGAGTACTCGGCGTGTGTGTACTGCCACACTCGTTCGCGGCAGTGCGCGATCCCGTCACCAAGGGAGGATACGATGCTGAAGGTTTGGGCGGGCGCATCAGATCCCTCTGGGACCACAGCTCTTTGTCGCGTGAAGCTCATGGGTACGGTTTCTTTGTTGTCAATGAAGACGATGGCCGAGCCAACGACGTGACGGTGGCCGAGCTAAGTGAGATGGTTGATGAACACGATCGGGTCTCGAAGTACATTATTAGACGGCTGAAGCCGCCTGATTGAGGGTGGTATTCGCGGCGTCTCACTTATTAGCACTGTGAGTCCCGCTTCGAGCACCAGTTCGACGTTACTAGTGCAGCCACGCGAAGCGGAACGGCAGATCGTTGCCCATGTGTGCCAGTCGAAAGCCGAGGAGCAGCAAGAAATTGATGATGAACCACACCGCACCTCTGTCCACCGTTGCGCCGTGGCGATGAAGGCGAGTTGGTGCACGCCCGAAGGTTGGCCGTGGGCTCGGAAGAGCCGACACATCTTCCACACGACGAGGAATCTAGGACCACGAGTGGCAAGACGCTCGTGGCAAGACGCTTGAGATCTTGTGCATCAAGGCCAGCGAGGTTCTCGCGCCGATCCAGTTACCGCGTGATAGATTCCACCTCGAGAGGCGCCGGACACCCACACTTGCTGCGACTGCAGGTCGCACGGAGACCGTGCGGGAAACAGGTCAAAAAGAGTTGACCTGTCGCGGGGATCACGGACGAAGCATTGTGGCGCTCGTTCAACGCGAATTCGCGTTGGATATGTTTGATCCGACGTGTGCTTCATCTGCGATATGCCCACGTATTTAGAGCCGCCACTCTTCACCTCGATCGTATTTCTGGCTTCTCAATGACGATACTGTCTGTGAAAGGAACGGCCTTCAGCTCAAGCAAATTTTTTTCTTGTCGATGGCCTTGCATCGTCGCTGTTCATGGTCTCCACGCGCCTCAATGCAGTGGTGCCCGTGGCGTCGGGCGCTACCGCATCCACCTCCGACACCGTGAGCCGCCGCCACTGGGGGTATCGCTGGTACGACTGGGTCTACGAATACACTCACACAGAGTACTCCGGGTTCTACTCGCTCGAGAAGCTCCGCGCCTTCCAGGTCAGCGGCGAGCCAAGGTTTGCCATTCAGTTGATGTCCGTCTTACTGGCGACGGTGCCAACCATCATCGTGGTGATGGGCCTCGAGCTCATTCCGCTCCAAGATCCCACGCTGCCGTGGTCGCAGAACCCAGGCTTCTACGCCCGCGAGTTCGTTCGCTCGTGGCTCGGTGGGATCGGAAGCAACCTCCTCGTCCAAGAGTTCATCCCGCAGCTCCGTCAGCCGTGGCCCCGCCTTCTACTACTTTCTCTCGCGCAGATGTCAACATATTTCGCCTCACTTGTGTGCATCGCGCAGGTATTCCACATCTTCCCAGTGCCGCTGTCCAACATCACGCCTCTGCTTCCCGCTTTGGTTGTCGCCATCGCTATCCGATACGTTGTCGTGAAGGACGTTCTTGGTCGAAACCCGGAGCTCAAACCAATCTATGATCGCATGGAGAGATTCACTGGCCTCGCCTTCAGCATCATCTTTCTCTACTGCGCCTACGGCTTCGCGTTCCGCCGAGTCGACAGCTTCGCTCAGATCATGCTCTCGGCAGCGCTCTTCGCTCTCAAGCAGTGGGTCAAGCACCGCACGTGGGAGCTCTCCCATGTCCACGACCACCATGACCTCTCCGCGGAGAGTATCTCCTGCGGCGTCCACCTCTTCCACGCGTTGTTCACGACGACGTGTTTGCAATCCGCTCGCTCGGCGGGCACGTTCGTGGTCGTTCTGGTGCTGAACCTGGTCCAAGACGTCTTGGCTTTCAGCTTCCTTCAGCGGATCTCGATCCAAGTCGACGCCCTCACGAAGACCTGCGGTGGCGATGGAGTGACCCGTCGCACAAGCGAAGCGTGGAATGCAGAGTGGACTGAGCGCCTGCTTCGCCTCAGAGCAGCACGTCCAGTCAGCCATGATGATCGAGATCCGCCCCAGCCGTCGATCATGCGGTTGCAGTCCGCCCACTTTCGATTTAAACACGAGTTACCTGCAGCGATGCACGTGGATCCCAACACAGGAGGAAGCAGCACTGCGCTACACGAGGAAGCTACGCACGCGCAGGCCATCGCGAACCTGCTCCACTGCCGAGAAATCGTGCTGCTGCGGCTCTTTGTCGACATCTTCGTTCCGCTCTTCTACTTCACGTACTGCTATGTCATGCGGTTCTTGCTCGACAGCAACTGGCGCTACTTCGAGAACCTCGCTGGGCTCAACCAACAAACGCTCCTGCGTCTTGGCCTGAGCATCTTGCCGCTCGTGGCCATCAAGCTCGTCGTCATGTGCGAGCTGTGTCGGCTGTTCAAAGCCCACGGCCAGCCTTCGGGCCTGCGTCAACTGGCCTTCGTCATCAAGGCCCAGCGGTGGTCCATGCAAACGTGGTTCACCCTCAATTTCGTGCAGCTCGTCGACTTCCAGCTAGCGCACATGGGCAACGACTTATCGTTCCGGTTCGAGTGGCTGCGGAAGTAGTGACGCTCAGACGAATGCGCGTAGGTCTCCATGGGCTTCGTATGTGGGTTGGTGCGATACGAACTCACAGGACACTCATTCTCCGGCACTGCCATGGTCGCAATATCCACGTTTCGACGCCGGCGAGTTCGTTCGCACTTGGCGTGCTTTGATCGAAAACAACCTCCAAATGCAACAGTTCATCCACAATTCGACAGACTTGGTCGCAGCTCCTGCCGCCAATTGCTCTCATGCGACCGCCTTTGACGAGTACAGTAACTATATTGACATCAGACTCAGCAACATCTCTCGCTCGTGTTCGCTTGCCTCCACTTGGCTACTTGTTCCGCAGCCACTCGAAGCGGAACGACAGGTCGTTGCCCATGTGTGCTAGTCGAAAGTCGAGGAGCAGCAAGAAGTTGATGATGAACCACGACTGCATGGACCAGCGTTGGCTCTGGACGACGAAGGCGAGTTGGTGCATCCCTGAAGGCTGGCCGTGGGCTCGGAGGAGCCGACACAGTCCATAAAACACGACTAGCTTGATGGCCACGAGTGACAGGATACGCTTGGCAAGATGCCAACGCGCCGGTGGTTCAAGATCGACGAGATAGTCGAAGTAGCGCCAGTGTGCGTTGGGCAAACTCCGCATAACGCAACAGTACACGAGGTAGGCGAGCGGCACAAAGATGTCGATAAAGAGCCGCAGCAGCACGAGTTCTCGACAGTGAAGAAGAGTGGCGACGGCCTGGGTGGCCGCCTCGTCGTCTTGCTTGCTGTCGCTTGCTATGACGCCACTCGGGTTCACTTGGCTAGCTGTCCGACCGCCTGTCGGTGTTTGCCCCGCGCTTTGAAATCGAAAGTAGGCAGATCGTAATCGCATAATCTGCGGCTGCACGTCACTGTCGTTGACAAGATGCGGCTGCGGTATTGCTCTCTTGGCTATCAGGCGTCTTGCGCACTCAGCAAGCCACGGTGAGCTCCCGCCACCCACAGCGCCGCCCCCGACCCTGTTCTTCGCGAGTGCGTCGACGTCGATCGAGATCAGTCGCACGAAGCGCAAGGCCACGATGTCTTGAACGAGATTCAGTGACAAGACCACCATGAAGGGTCCGGTGGAGCGTGCCGCCTGCAGACACGTCGTCGTGAACAACGCGTGGAAGAGGTGTGTGCCGCAGGAGATGCTCTCGGCGGAGAGATCGTGGTGGTCGTGGACATGGGAGAGCCCCCACATGCGATGCTTGGCCCACAACTTGACCACGTAGAGCACGACAGACAGCACGACTTGCGCGTAGCTCCCCACCCGCTCGAAGATAAACCCGTAGGCGCAATAGAGATAGAGGTTGCTGAAGGCTGAGTGATCCGCTCTAAGCGAGCGTGGATTGGCTTGAGCTCGGGGTTTCTGTCGAGAACGCCCTTCACAAATACGTAGCGCGTGGCAATCGCGGTCGCGATGACAGGAAGCAGAGGCGCGAGATAGGAGAGCGGCACTGGAAAGATACCGAACGCTTGCGCGATGCACGCGAGCGCTGCGACGAACGGGAAAAACTGCAAGAGGGCGAGTGGCACCAGGCGACGGCAGGGCCGCCGCAGCTGCGAGATGAACTCTTGGATCTGGACGTTGATCGCGATGGCGACCACCCAGCCACGGGCGAGCTCCCGTACGTAAAAGCCCGGGTTCTGCGTCCACGGCAGCGTTGGATCTTGCAGAGGCACGATCTCGAGGCTCATCATCGCGACCATCGATGGCAGTGTCGCCACGAAGAGCGAACCCAGTTGATAGACGAATGGAAGCTCTTCAAAGACCTGGAACGAGTGAAGCTTTTCCAGGGAATAGAATCCTGAGTACTCCGCGTGCGTGTAGTCGTAGGCCCAGTCAAACAGGCGAGTGGCCCAGCGACAGCGGGCGAGGGTGTTAGCGGTGGTATCACGAGAAGCCACCAGGGTCTCCACAGGCACCACGGCGTTCAGTCGCGCGGCGTCCATTGGTAGCAGTGGTGCACAGCCTCGATATGATTGCACCGACGACAGGAAAGCCAGAGGCGCCTGGCGGACCAGGAGTTCGACGTCATTCGTCTTGGAATAGATTTGTTGCGAGCCTTTGATCACTCAAGTTCACTGATTATCCTTCCCTGAGTCGCTATCGTTCGTGGGACAGCCATCTAAATCGGAATGACAGGTCGTTGCCCAAGTGCGCCAGCGGAAAGTCGATGAGCAGCACGAAATTAATGATGAACCACGTCTGCATGGACCACCGCTGGGCCTTCACAATGAAGGCGAGTTGACGCATCCCCGAAGGCTGGCCGTGGGCTCGGAAGAGTCGACACAACTCGACCATGACGACGAGCTTCATGATGACGAGCGGTAAGATGCTCAGACCAAGACGCAGAAGCGTTTGTTGGTTGAGCCCGACGAGGTTCTCGAAGTAGCGCCAGTTGCCATGGAGCATGTATCTCATGACACAGCAGTACGTGAAGTAGAAGAGCGGAACGACGATGTCCGCGAAGAGCCGCAGCAGCACGATTTCTCGGCAGTGGAGCAGGTTCGCGATGGCCTGCGTGTGCGTGGCCTTCTCGAGTCGGACGTTATCATCGTCTCTGGCTGCCGCAACGTGCATCGCTGCACGTGATGCGTGCTCATACCGAAAGTACGCAGACCGCAGTCCCATGATCGGTGGTTGAGAGTGTCTTTGGTCGGGGACTGAGTCCGCAAGCAGCGTCGCTCTGTGCTGAAGCAGAGCCCCAGTCCATTCAGCTCGCCAAGGTGAGCATCCGTGGCTTGCTGTACTGTTGCTGCCACCGTTTTTTGTGAGAGTGTCGACACGACTCGAGATCATTCGGACGAAGCGAAAGGCCAAGGCATCTTGCACCAGGTTCAGCACCAGCACGACCACGAACGTGCCCGCCGAGCGAGCCGATTGCAAGCAAGTCGTCGTGAACAGCGCGTGGAAGAGATGGACACCGCAGGAGATGCTCTCAGCGGAGAGATCGTGGTGGTCGTAGACATGGGAGAGCTCCCACATGCGGTGCTTTACCCAGTGCTTGAGAATGTAAAGCACAACCGATAGCGCAACTTGCACGTAGCTGCTGGCTCGCCTGAAGACAAATCCGTAGGCGGAATAGAGCAGGATGATGCTGAGGCTAAAGCCCGAGGTTCGCTCCATGCGAGCGTAGATTGGCTTGAGCTCGGGGTTTCTATCGAGAAAGCTCTTCATGTGCAGATAGCGGATCACGATAGCAGTCACAACGACCGGCAATAGTGGCGTGACGCTGGAGAGAGGCACCGGGAAGATGCTGAAAACCGCAGCAATGCCCACGAGTGCTGCAACGTACACCGACATCTGAACGAGAGCGAGTGGGATCAGACGTCGCCAAGGCTGGTGAAGCTGCGGGATGAACTCTTGTATCTGGATGTTGTTCACAATTCCTCCTATCGACGCGCGGACGACCTGGCGTACATAGAAGCCTGGGTTCTGCTGCCACGTCAGCGCCGGGTCTTGTAGAGGGATGAGTTCGAGACTCCAAATGACAGCGATTGTTGGCAGTGTCGCTAACCCGATCGACCCGAGTTGGTACGCGAGTCGGGACTCGTCGCAGAGCTGGAACGCGTAGAGCTTTTCAAGCGAGTAGAAGTCAGAGTACTCTGCATGCGTGTAGTCCCACGCCCAGTCGCGAAGCCGTGTGACCCAGTGACGGCGGTGGCTGAACACATCCGTGGAGGCAGCGTTCGAGGCCACGGGCACCACTGCGTTGAGCGCCATTCACAGCAGTCCTCGATGTATCGGCTGCTGAAGATGGGAAGCCAACACGCGATTGCGAAGCGAGCGAGTGGTAGCGATCTGGGTCGCGTCTCGGAATAGATCGATGACCCTCGTGGGATACCCCCAATGTGCGTAAGAAAACCCGCAGAGACCACAAGCTGCGTGCACGGATATGATCGTCACTACTATGACTTCCGCAGCCACTCGAAGCGAAACGACAGGTCATTGCCCATGTGCACGAGTGGGAAGTCGACGAGCTGCAAGAAGTTCATAACGAACCACGTCTGCATGGACCAGCGCTGGGCCTTGACGACGAACGCGAGTTGGTGCATTCCTGACGGCTGGCCGTGGGCTTGGAAGAGCTGACACACTTCACAGAGAACGATGAGCTTCATGAGGACGAGCAGGCACACGCTGCCAGCGAGTTGCACGAGTGTCTGTGCTTTGAGACCGGCGAGATTCTCGAAGTATTGCCAGTGGCTGTTGGGCGTCAAGCGCATGGCACAGCAGTAGGCCAGATAGGAAAGTGGCACGAAGATGTCCACGAACAAGCGCAGCAGCATGATCTCTCGGCAGTGGAGCAGGTTCGCAACTGCCTGCGTGGCGCGCTCTTGCCGCTGGGAGCCGCCTCGGGGCTGCGTGGGTTCGTTCTTCGCGTCGTGGACACGTGGAGATGCCTGTCGATATCGAAAGTATGCCGACTGCAGTGTCATGATGGCGCTCCGCTGCTCGTTGCCACGGCCTTGGCTTGGCTGGTTGTCTTGGGACCTTCGCTGAGCTGTCCACTGCGGTAGGAACGGACTGCTCGTGATGCCGCAGCTCTTGAGCTCCCTGAGGATCGCGTCGACTTGGCTTGAGATGCGCCATAAGATTCGATACGCCAGCACGTCCTGAGCCAAATTGAGCACCAACACGATTACGAGCGTGCCAGCGGAGCGTGCCGTTTGCAGAAACATCGTGACGTACAGCGCGTGGAAGAGGTGGACGCCGCAGGACACGCCCTCAGCGGACAGGTCGTGGTGGTCGAGGACGTGGGAGATGGTCCACATGCGGTTCTTGACCCATTGCTTGACGATGAACAGTGCCACGGACAACACGATCTGCGTGGGGAGATCCACACGGCGGAAGACGAAGCCGTAGACACAGTAGAGCAGGATGATGCTGAACGTGAAGCCCGCGAGCTTCTCCATGCGCTCGTGGATCGGCTTGAGCTCCGGGTTCCGCTCCAGCACGCCCCTGACAAACACAAAGCGGATGGCGATGGACACGATTGTCGTGGGGATGATGGGGATGAGAGCCGAGAACGGCACGGGGAAGATGCCGAACGCCTGCGCGCCGCCCACGATCGTGGCGATGTAGGAGAGAATCTGGACCAGCGCCAGCAGGATGAGCCGCGGCCACGACTGGCGTAGTTGCGGGATGAGCTCCTGGATCTGGATGTTGCCGCTGATGGCGATGAGCCACGCGCGCAGGAGCTGCCGCACGTAGAAGCCCGGGTTCTGCGTCCACGGCAGCGTCGGGTCCTGCAGCGGGATGAGCTCAATGGCCGAGATCACGACGATCGTTGGCAGCGTCGCTCCGCACAAACACGCGATCTGTCGAGTCCGACTCGAGACAGGCGCGACCTGGAAGGCGTGGAGCTTCTCGAGCGAGTAGAAGCCCTCGTACTCGGCGTGCGAGTAGTCATAGGCCCAGTCGGACACACGGGAGATCCAAGGGCGCGGTGGCTCGTGTGGCTTGTCGTCCGCTGCGTTGGAAGACGCCGGAACGACCGAGCTCAGCCGCAAGGACGACTTGCGCGGCCCCTCCCGCATGATGGAAACAACAGGCGTCGACGCAGTCGCGTGGCGGACTGCTGGTCGACATATTGGACCACGACATGACACAACAAGACGCCAACAATAGCGAACAGCAATCACCGCCGTGCGAGTCAAGGGCCTCTAGGAATAGGTGCTTGCCAACCGCTGGCGTGCGAGCTGCAACGTCATGTGGGAACCGGCCCGTGGAGCGTCCTCCACACAGAGAAGAAGGCATTCATAGGTTCATGCTCCGCTTTGTTTAACACACAGAGAAGAAGGCATTCATAGGTTCATGCTCTGCTTTGTTTCTCATTCCAGCGAAGAAATCGTCAGTCCAGCATAAATAGAAGGGTGTGCTTTCGCATTCTTTCGAGAAGGGTGGTGTTAAAAAACACCAAGTGAAGAGTTGATCGATGCTCACGAGGCCAGTGCTGTGCGTCTTGCGGTCCAGTTGCTGGTAATGAGCAGCCACCGTGGAAGCACAAGCGCAACGAAGCCACTTCGCCGGAGAGAGTCACCGAGAGGTTGCAGTAAGCGCGAGATGATGCGCTTAACCGCCGAAACCGTAGAGGGTGCGGCCCTGACGCTTGAGCGCGTAGACGACGTCCATGGCCGTCACGGTCTTGCGGCGCGCGTGCTCCGTGTAGGTCACCGAGTCACGGATGACGTTCTCGAGGAACACCTTGAGCACACCACGCGTCTCCTCGTAGATGAGGCCCGAGATACGCTTGACACCGCCACGACGAGCGAGACGACGGATGGCCGGCTTGGTGATGCCCTGGATGTTGTCGCGAAGCACCTTGCGGTGACGCTTGGCGCCGCCCTTGCCGAGACCCTTACCGCCCTTTCCACGACCAGACATTGTTGTTGGAGTTGCTTTGCTTTGACACTTCGGTAGAAGATTGCAGAATGACTTGGTCGATCACACACACGTGAGCTTCCCGCTTCCAGGAGCTCTTCCCTCCAAAATGGGCGGCCTGTTCTCCCAACCGCAAGTAGCCAACCAGAGGGGAGTCGCCTGGAGTCACAAACGAAGCGATCTGATTGGTTGAGTTCAGGACAAAATATTTACCTTCTCTGATTGGTGGAGGGATGATTTAAGACCATTTGATTGGCGGGTTGTTAAATAAGGAGCTGTGATTGGCTGAGAGGTTTAAACCCGGTGGACACTCGGCGGTATTTTTGTCTCTGGGCGGGAAAAACGCTGGGCGCTGGTTGGGCGAAGAGCTCCGTGTGTCGTCTGGTGGAAGCCGCGGCTGAATATGGATTCCGGAATCTCATTCTCCAATTTGCCCGCATTCGCAAACTCAAAGAAACTAAGCAACCATGGCTCGTACCAAGCAGACCGCGCGTAAGTCGACGGGTGGCAAGGCCCCTCGCAAGCAGCTCGCCACCAAGGCCGCCCGTAAGAGCGCGCCTGCCACCGGTGGTGTGAAGAAGCCGCACCGTTACCGCCCGGGTACGGTCGCTCTTCGTGAGATCCGTCGCTACCAGAAGTCGACGGAGCTCCTCATCCGCAAGCTCCCATTCCAGCGTCTCGTGCGTGAGATCGCCCAGGACTTCAAGACCGACCTGCGCTTCCAGGGCTCGGCTGTGCTCGCCCTCCAGGAGGCCGCTGAGGCCTACCTTGTTGGCCTCTTCGAGGACACCAACCTCTGCGCCATCCACGCCAAGCGTGTGACGATCATGCCAAAGGACATCCAGCTGGCCCGTCGCATCCGTGGCGAGCGCTCGTAAATTGCATGATCAGAGCAAGCGTTTGCTGCCTCGGTGGCGCGTGCGTGATGATTAGCAGTCGCAACAACTCGGCTTGACTTCCTTCGGGGAGCAGCCAACTTCACTTGGTGTTTTTTAACACCACCCTTCTCACAAGAATATGTACACTACCCCTCGATTTGCTTGGCGACGACACTGACCCCTTCCACACACACACGTCTTCAGCAAGACGCTTTAGTATTGAGTCCCTTGCGCTCGCCTGCTCCTTCCACTCGCTCTCATGGATCCACGATCAGTAGTGACTCATGCAGTGCTGGAACGCTGTACAACGATGGGAAGCGTGAACGCGAATTTGGTCTCGTGTCGTCCAGCAGCGGACTCGGTCGATCCTGATGTGTCCTAACCCAAGAAGCATCCACAGAATGATTTGGTTCCATTACAACTTGAACATGGTCTACGCCTCCAATCGTCCGGACGAAACAAACTTGGTGCCACATGCCGAGCATCTACACAATCATCGAGGGAACGAAGGGTTAGATGGCGAGTGGCAGTAGAAATGGCGACAATGGACACCCTACGTACGGGAAATCGTCGTCCGAGGCGACGGCCGTCTGCAGACAGTAGTAGCAGTAGACGTGTTGGCACGACGTAATGTACGGCGTCTGTGGCGGCGAGATGCCGCAGAGACTGCATTGGGCGCCGTTTGCGCCCGCAGTCGATGAGCCCACGGACACCGTCGCACGCATGCGGCTCCAAGTGAGAAACGGAAGGATGAAGCTGCCGAATTCCTACAGGTACGACCAAAACGCGCTGTGAGTCGGTACAATCAAAAGTCCGGCCAGTGGTGAGAGGCTCGCACCATGAATCCATCCCAGAGAAGCTGGCGCGTCATGTACTCGAAGTTGATGATGCGAGGCGCCGCCGTTGGCACGATACTTCGCAGTTGCAGACCCAGCAGTCGCTCCGGAAGCGAGCGGTAGGCGCCGTTTTTCAGAAACACGAGGAGGTTCGCAAGCTGACAGGCGATCACCGCTGTTTCAAACCGCTTCATCCACGCGAGCAGACGAGATCGCCGACTCTGTAGGACACAGAGAGCTGTGAGCTACCAAATCTCATTCGCAGAATGCATTGCCAAACGCATGAGCCCATACCTCGGCGGGTGAGTCGGACTCCGCATTGTCGTTGCCGGCACTCCATCGAGCGAGTGTGAGATACCGGAAGACTCGTTTCCACGCGTACGGAAGGCCGATAGACAACAGGAAGAGCGCACTGATCTTCTTCTGCGTCAATGCCTCTGGTGGGTACTGCACGTTCTCCAGCTTCATGCCCGGGGTCGGCTGCACACACACACGAATCAATGTCAGCCAACATTGCAGCATGCCGCACAAGCTCAAACACGAACTCACTCGACGCATGCCCGTGGAGAACGCGAACAGGAACGCGCCCAGCAGTGCGTCGATCTCTGGCTTGATGCCCTCCACGACGCCAGGCTCGAACAAGCTGAACATGCTGCGGAACGGCACTTTGAGCAGCCCCATGATCTCGCCGTCCAGGATCTGCGCGTCCCATTTGTTCACGCGCTGGCCCTGGCTCACATCCCGGAGGAGCGCGTAGTTGACTCGCGTGGTCGGCTTGGGCCGCAGCGTCGCATCCAGCGCGCTCTCGCGCAGCGCCGCCGCCGCCGCGTCCGCGTGAGGCTGCGTCATCTCGACTGGCAGCTTCACCCGAGTTGCACCCCGTCAGCAGTCAGGTAAACACTGCGGAGGGTACTGTTTCTTGATCAATTGTACCACCGGGGCAACAACGCTTCTTCAACCTGCCAAAATGCCCAGGCCGAAAACCAGGCAGGCTCATGGAGGGCGATGCAGCGGCTTAAGGAACACATAAGGAGGAAGCTGCTGCCTTGGCAACTACTACGGAGTCTTCTAGATTGTCCAATCTGTACGTATGCATCCGGCCACGGAGGCATCCACAGCCACCCGCCCATTCAGCGACCAACACTTTGCGATCATGGCACTGACGCTGGTGTATGCAGCCACCCAGTGACGCCCCCACATGGCATGCGAATGAAGGTGCTGTGGGAACGCGTCCATGGTGGCGTGGATGGCGCTCATGGTGTCGATGCCGCGTGGCGTCGCCGTCGCCAGAAGAAATCTCGGTTGCTTGGTCTGTACCCATGTTTCCGCGCCGTCCACGTGGAAGTTGTCGCATGAGTGTTGGCGTTCTCGAAGCAAGGACGGCGATGTTGCACGAATGTCGCACCAACGCGCCAATGACACGCCTTGGGGACGGCAACATCCACAAACTCCACGTATCCATTCGACAAAGCGCTGCGCAAGTGACGGACGACGGCGACGAAGATGATGGTGGTGAAGAACACACGCAATATGACGACAGGGCGCGTGAGGCGCTGGGCTATGTGGCTACTGCTGGTGGTGGTCGCGGTGCTCGCGCTGGCGCTGCACATAGCGAACGCGCAAGAGCAACAGCCGACTGGTGACGTGGCCGACACGACGGCGCAGAGCGAGCTGCAGACGAAGGACGCCATCCCAGAGTTTGTGCCCTCACACGAGTGGCAGGACATCCTGCCTGGGCAAGGGATCCCTCCAGTGAGTGGGCGCATTATTGGCTGATGCATGGGAGTGGGCGAAGGCTGAGTGCGTGGTGATGGCTTGTAGGGACTGCACGTGCGTTTAAACCTGGAGACTGGCAAGCGCGAGGCCAAGATCATCAGCAAGGACGACGACGAGAGCGTTGCGATTGCTGGCGCTGAGCAGGCGGAGGCGGCTGCAACGAGTGAGCAGGAGAGTGTGACGGTTGCGACGGACATCACGGGCGAGATCAAGGAGGCGACGGTGACTGCGCCGTCGTCTGGTGCGGAGTCCCACGCGCTTGCGGTTGTGGAGTCCGAAGAGGCGAATGCTGGAGACGCGGAGGAGTCCCTTCCAGTGGAAGATGAACAGCCAGCTGCTGACACGGTGGAATCGCTTGATGAAGCACCGCCGGCCAAGAGTGAGCCGAACTGGAACCACGAGAAGATCTACGAAGTGCTGCAGGCCCTGCCGACACCGCCTACGGTGGAAGGCATGGACATCTACGAAGCGCGCGCTCGACTCGCTGAGCCGGAGTTCCGTCGCCAGATGATCAAGCTGTGGAAGAAGCGCCAGGAAGAACTCAAGGAGGCCATCGACACGATGCAGGACGATTCCAAGTACGTCGCCAAGCTCCTCGATGAGCTGCGCGAGGCCGAAAAGAACGGCGACACGGAGGGCCAATTGCGTGTGCTTGAGGTTCTCGAGTGGGAGGTCCAAGATCTCGACAAGACTCACGTCTTCAACTTCATTGGCGGCTTCAGCGTCATCTCGGACTTCCTGAACTCGACCAACTTGCCCGTGCGAGCCAGCGCTTCGTGGCTTGTGGGCACAGCTGTGAAGAACTACAAGGACGGCCAGGATTGGGCGATCAACGCTGGAGTGATCCCGAAGCTCGTGGACTCCCTTGAGCTCCCGCTCACGGCAGTCGATGCGGATCGTGCGAGTCAGATTCACGAAGTCAAGAAGAAGGCGCTGTACGCACTCTCATCGCTCGTTCGATTCAATGCACGCGGCCAGCGTCTGCTGCTCTCCCTTCACGGACCAAGCACGCTGTCGCAACTGCTAGACGGCAAGCATCCTCTCGGCGTTCAGCTCAAGTCGGTCCTCTTCGTCCACGATCTGTTCCAAGAAGGCGTCCCCGCGACGCCTCTGAACGACGACGAGGCCGCACTGCAGCAGCTCCACGGCGCGTTCCGATCCAGCGAGTGGTGTTTGCACACCGCCAAGTTTATCGCAGACCATGTACGGGAGTCCTTACTGTCGTGCTTACATGGCGCTCTACTCGGTTATGACTGACGCGCTTTCGTTTGTTGTACAGGCCCCCAAGCTGGAACGCCATCAAGTCGTGGAGACGATTCAGGCCATGCAGGCGCAGCTTCCTGCTTGTAAGAACGACTTTGCGTCCGTGAATGCCAAGGCTACGATCCAGTCGATCCAGTCAGGTTGGCAGGCGGACTCGTCGCTGGACGAAGACGATCGGGAAGATCTAGTCGCTGTCAGCTCTGCGATCTTGACGGAACTGTGAGCTACCGGATCACGGACGGCATTGTATACGGTCGTACATTCACGAAGACGGTTGATATAAATATGGAGCTGACTCAAAACATGGCAAACCCCCAGACTTCGACGTGGGCAATCTCGAACTCGGGTTCCGACGTCAGCGGTCGGTTACCGAACGTCTCCGATACGCTCGTGGAGCCGCGCGAGAGATCCGAGTTCATGAACCAGGCGAAGCCGCCCCCACCACCCATGGCGATGGAACTGTCATTGCTGTACATGAACATGGTGTTGGAGCGTTTCCAGCTGAAGACCTCAAAGTTCGGCACGGTCGTGAACACAAACGACTCGCCGCTTCCGTAGTACGAGAGCGAGTTCGCCCACGGCGCCGGCACAAACCCTCCAAACACTTCGCCCTGGCAGGTTTCCACGACGATCAGCGTTGCTCGCTCGCCTCGGACCTTGCGCATGAGCGTGTGGAGACTCGAGCCGTGCTGGGAGAGACTGTACAGCAGCTTCCAGTCGTAGCCACGCAATCGCATGGGCAAAAACGCCTCGATCTTCGGCACGAGCTTGGGGCCTTGTCGTGTATCGGACAGCACGTCCATCTCCTTGGCGCCAATGAGCTTCGGTAGCGCGTACACGTCGTCCTGTTCTTCCTGGTTCGTCGGCAAACGCTCCGAGTACGATCGCATCTTGAGACGCGGAGCGCGCGTGGTCTTGCTGGTCTGTGGATCGCGCGTCTTTGCCGATGGCTGCTCTCTCATGTTGTTCGAACTGCTGTCGAAGCCGAAGGTGCCGAATAGCGCACTGAAGAAGCCTGATAGCGGTTGCTGCTCCTCGATCACGTCCAGCGTGCCTCGACTTCTCGCTCTGTCACACATCCATCATCAGCCATTCGGGAAAAAACCGTTAATTTGGGATCGTGCGATCCTCGGGATTCCGGAAACCACTCACTTATGCGGCGACGAAGCCGACTTCTCGTCGTCCACGACCGGCTCTTCTTCGGTCTGGTTCGAGGTGATCTCGGCGCTTGCCCGTGGCTCGGCCTCCTTGCCTGTGATCTCTCGCTGGCGCTGCAGGCGGTCGGCAAACTCCTTGGCACCGGGCAGCTCCGGCATGCTGTGGCTGCGCTTCTTGCGGTGCAGCACGAGCTTCTGGCCCGTAAACACGTTGCCGTCCCACAGGTTGTTCATCGCGCGCACCTCCGCCTCCTTCATGCCATGGCTAGAGCGTCACACGCGAGTCAGTCCTTGGCCCATACAGCCGATGCAAACCACCAATACTCACCGCAACGCAATGCCCGCGATCGTGTCGCCGGGCTGCACCACGTACGCCTGCTGCGGCCGCTTGGGCTTGGCGTTCTTAAAGTCCAGCGGCTCGAAGATCTTGATCATCGCTTCCGATTCTCCGTCGTCTTGTCTTCAGAGCGGTAGCTGCGTCGCGTCGCTCTGGTTGGGAACTGAACCACCGACAACCCACCGCGTTGCGACCGCTCGCGTTCCGGCGTTCTCAGGGCGGATGATGGGCGCGTTTCTGCGGAATGAATGAGCGAGGGAGTGGCCAGTCACGCTGTGTGATGATGCGCTTGGCCCTTTGCATGAGGAGCTGCTTGTTTCTGCGCTTCAGAGGAAACTGCGATATCGAATACAGCTGCGCGTTGGACCAGTTAACTTTGGGGAAATTGCCGATCAGTGATACATTTATACCTGCGATAGTAGATTTAGTGGTGGAAGTTTATCCTTCGATGATTTTATCCCGGAAGAGGTTCCTGACAGCAAGTGCAACCTGCGACAGACCAGCAGGAGGCGGGGGTTGGGACGAACGCACCTGCCCTCATGAGTCCGTTCGATTCGTTCTCGCCATGTAGGTACAGTAACTAGCGTCCATGGGCGTTGGAGATGACGGGATGCACAGCAAAGCAGCCAACCAACCGCTTATAACGGTGGCATGTTCGTGGCCCAACTCATGTTGGCCTGGGTGTGAGGAATTCTCACCGTGCTGCTCACTGAGGACGGAGCTCAAGGGCGTGATGCATCCTCACTCAACGTACGGGAAAACATCGAGTGGAATGAAGCCGTTATCATCTCTCGATTGCGCATTTCACTTGCTTGTGCCGGCGAGTTCAACTAGGACCATGCGCTCTTCAGGCGAATGGCTTCGAATCATGAGCGCCTTCGTCGAGCCTCAACCAGTCCTTGGACGGACATTGGACGGACGCAGGTGCTTCTACTTTAATCTGGGTTCGATACGAAGTGAGTAGTGACGCATGTGCTTCATATGCAGGTGCGCGTGGGGCGACCAGAGGACGAAAGGCTTCAACAGAGCGACCTACTGGATTAGTCAGATGAGTCTGGCACAGCATGGCATTCCAAGGGGGGAATGGGTCCGTAGTGACATAACGTATTTTCACGAATAATAGACCGGTCTTCTATGGAATAGTGTCCCCTCGCCGATCGAATCTAGTGACATCGGACTGTATGACATCCCCACTACGAAGTCACTAAAATGAGAGAGGACTTGTAATCGTGACCGGTCTT